>JACGAQ010001510.1:0-58100 GCA_014119065.1 Orius insidiosus | reverse complement strand
TGTGTGATTTCTACTTTTAGGGAAATGATACAGGAAGTATGGAGGAGGGGAGCCGACCTGGAAGCCGGTAGGTCCAGAGGATGCAGAAGCTCGAAGAGATCTTCAACGTTATCAAAGACCTCCAGGACATTTTGGAGTTAGACAGAGACGAACACGACATTTACGGCGAACACGTTGCAACTCAACTTCGGAAGTTCAGCGACAAAAAGTCCATCGCTGTCATCAGACACAAAATAGACGACGTCCTCTTCAGGGCTGTAATGGGTGAATTTAACTGGCAAGAGAAAAAACTGAATAATTTTTTGCGTATATATTTATAATATAATTGTCCAAAAATTGAATCTTAAAAGATAAAATTTAATGATTAGTGATAACAAAAAGATATAACCCATAATCTACAATTTCCCCATTAAATGTTACTAAAAAGGCACCTTATTCGTTAATTTTTTTTAAATTTTAACCAGCAGCGAATGTTGCCATCAAGTTTTTTCTGGCTCCTTCCGCCTCCTAATTTCGTCATGAACCTCTCAAATTCTTCAGATTTGATACCAAGACGTTTTGGCGTACGTAGTCAAAAGTGAAGAAATTTCGTCAAACTTGCATCCGACCACTTTACTGGCGATTTCTTTATAAATTTTGTAAAAGTCTAAATTATTGGAGCCGGACGCTTTCATAATTTCTTCGAATTCTTCAGCGATATTAGGGCGCACGCTTGGGCTTCTGCGAGAGGCATCGGTTCCATGTCGCAGACGTATTTCCGACCAGTGACTTTTCTAATAAATACGTCGAATAGAAGAAGAGTTCCGTTGGTATCGTGAGTGATCTGTGAAGGTCCTAGCTTCATGTGGGACTTTGAATGAGAAATAAGAGGTAGGTCATTTCCGACTGGTGTTTTCATCATGACGAAATTTTCAAATGGGAGACTTCTTCGTTCTCGCTTGATCCCTGATAGATAACTCACAGCTTTCCCCTATTATTAGCTGTTGCCAGTTGAAGAGGTGTTCTATTCTGGTTATCTTCTGCCATCATATCGGCGTTTGTGTGTTCAGCAAAATATGTTAGAATTTCTACGTTGTCTTCATCTGCGGCCAAATGCACAGGTGTTTTGTCCTCTCCATGGAATTGACCTGAGCTCCTTTCTGAACGAGATATTTCACCATATCCAAACGCCCATAATGGACAGCCGCATGCAGTGGTGTCTTGCATCCCGCTTTTCGATGTCGAATTTTTTTGGACTAAAAATTTACCATGTTAAGATTTCCTTCTTTTATTGCTACGTGCAAAGGTGAATATCCTAGTTCGTTTAATATTGAACCTTTTTCAATTAAGTATCGAGCCAAGTCTAAATTTCCTTTTTCTATAGCGTAAGAGAGAGGAGTATATCCTTAGAATCTTTTCACGAGTCAACGCTCTTTTCTTCCACTAAACGTTTTGCGATGTCCTTTAGTCCGTATTTTGCGGCTAGATGAAGAGCCGTTTCTCCATGAGCTCCCGTCGCCATCGGACGGACGGAAGCAAGATATAAATGGCATCGATGTTTTCACTGCTGAACGCATCTAAGGGGGTTTCTTCATTTTGATTAGTCATGTAATCCATTCTCCTCCATCTTTGAGTCTATTTTGTCTGTATTGAACAATATAATTCAATACACTTATGTTTTTATTTTTACTGCATAATGTAAAGCACTATTGCCGTGGATATCTGGCATTCATCCAGTCTATATTACTACCATAATAACCATGTGTATTCTTCCAAGTCAGTAAGCAGTTCTTTAAATAGATTTTCTTTCCCGTCATCGCTGCTAAGTGAAAAGGATACACATGTTCATTATTCATTATTCGGTTGAAGTACTTACATCGAGTACAAAGATATCTTACTACATCGAAATGTCCACCCAATGCGGCGTAATGTAGCAACGTATTGCTTTTTTCATCTACTACGTAATCTCGAAATCTGTTGATCCAACAGTTTCAACATAATTTTCCACCACATCCAGACGTCCCATTTGCGCTGCATACAATTCATAAGGCTTTCCAGCCTCTTTTGCTAAAAGCTTTTGCAATGCAATGTCATCAATTAAAAAGATAGGAGTTAGCCCTTTCGACGTTTCGCTTCGATGTCTGCACCACTGTCAATTAATAATTTCATTATTTTTTGGTTGCCACGTTTGGTGGCTATGTGAAGAGCTGTCAACCCTCGGTTGTCTTTCCCTCTATGGAAGCATTTCTTCCAAAAGGGTTTTCACCATGTCCTCCTGTGCTGTCATTACAGCTAGATGTAGATGTTACGTTCCCAGCTCCTCTGGCGTTAATATCAGCAGCAGTGCGTTGACAATAAACGACGATTGAGTTTTTTAGAGCCACCGCCAAATGCAAAGGGGTCCAATCATCAACGGCTTTGGAGTTCATGTCAAAATGGTTTTTCTCCAAATATTTGAGTATTCACATCTCCATACATTGCTGCTAAATGAAGAGGATTAAAACCATCATCGATGGTGATGTTTCCATTTTTTTCAATCACCTTTTTTATTAAATCAATATCATGTTAATTAACCCGAATTTAGAGCGCGACTATTTTCTCTGATTTCTCATCAAATAAAGAAACGAAAAAAAATCCATTGAAGATGGCGTGATCGAAAGGAGTGAAACCGTGGTTATCTTGTATAGTAACATTCGCACCGTTTTCAATTAACTTTTCCATGGTTAATTCATAGCCTTTATAAGCAGCGATGTGCAATGGAGTTAAGCCGAAATTGTTTTGCGAGTTAACATCATCCTTTAAAATTAAGATGAAGCCATCGTTATCTGATTCGACGGCAAAATGTAACGGAGTGTTACCATATTCGTCCTTGGCGTGATAATCATTCTTTAGGAATGTCCACGACTCTTAAATTTCCATTCATAGCTGCAGCATGAATAGGCTTCCATCCGTTTTCAAAAACAGCAGATACGTTTCCTTGGATTCCTAAGAACGTCGAGTTCATTCATTGCTTCATCTTCATCCTGATTAGAAGCGGCGTTATAAATATCTCTGTTCACATCTCGAAATCTTTGAGTTTGTATCGAGAATAGAGATCAATTGAGGTTCTTCATTATCGAATTTCCTGTAGACAATTCTGGTCACATTTTTGAAGCAAGGGGTTCCGAGAAGAGGACAAAGTTTGTTTTTAAATTTTAGGGGTTTTGACCATGGTATATTTGAAGAATCCGTTTTTATACTGCAATGCGTAACTTACACTTGAATATCTGCTCCAATCGCCAACAGAAGAAACGGAATTTGGCAAATCGAAATGTGGCTTCCTCCTAATCTGTGGTGGAACCAAAATCTTCGAGGCCCGGTGCGCAGTGGACTCCGAGTAATGATTTCATGAGAATTTTTAATAAAGAATGGTCCTTTATAATATCATCGAAGAACTTATTGAAGCTTTCAGACGTCACATAGTGTTCATCAATCGCAGAAACGTGCAGAAATCTTGGAGCTGTTCTTAATTAGATATTTTGTCATAGTTGACATCTCTTTTTGTCTAACATTTTCACTTTTTAACAAACGGTTCTCCATTTCACCTAAAAAGTCTTATTTAATTTAACAACTTAAACTTTATGGCAACTTACTGAGTGAATCAATAACTGCGTAGAAATGCACTCACGAAACGATAAAAACCAAATAAATTATCAGCTCAGACCTTTGGCTTTATAACTACGAAGATAAACATTTGCTTATTCTATTAAAGATAAAACCCCGAGGAGGAACTTCCTCAATCAAGGAAAATTAATAATTTTTTTTCTATCGAAAAAGAAAAGAAAAATAGTCTGGAGCTCCGCCTTTTTCGAATTCAATAAAAGCTCGACATTTTCGAAAATTGGTGAACATTGAATGAAAATTGCGGCGTGAAGTGATCGGAAAATCTAATCTTTAAAAAGCCATTGTTCAGTGAAATCACAAATTGGAAGGCCCCAGACGAATAGCCAATGCGCCAAGAGCTTTACGTCGACCTATTGCGTCGGTTTTTGACGGAAAACTGCGACCGTTACTTTTCTGGCAGCTACGAACTGCGATATTACAAATCTGGAAGGCCCTTTCTCCGCGACAGTGGAGGGTAACAATGATATCTCTTTGAGGAAGTTAAAAAATTTAAGCTAATGACTTGGCTTGGTAACACGGTGACATAAACAGATGTTTAGTTTTAATTCTAAATGGTTGTTAGAAAATGAAATAGAAAGTTAGGAAAAGTTTTTATTTCGGAGAATCCAGATTTGTCGAAGGATGAAGTCTTATTCGAAGTCCAGCATATCATAATAATATAAACCGAATGCACTTAATGCCAGCAATAGAGCAACTGCAGCAGTTCCTACCATTAACTTTTTCTTGTTGCTCCATTTCTTGGGTCGTCCTAATATTCCTTTTGATGTCGATCTCGATTTGGTTCGCGCTAACGAAGATTTCGACTTTGAAGACTTGGAGGGAACGTGCTCATCGACTGTGATCGACTCTGCGTCTTTTTAGCGACGAAAGGCGCTTTACTTGAGGAACTCTTCGTTTTCAATATTTCGCTTCTCTCCGCCACCTTTGGTTTTTCAAGTTTTTCGTCGACGTCGGTTCCACTTTACGCGGCGGATCCATTTTTTGAGTTGCCGGTGAAGTTTTAAGCTGCTTCACTTCGTATTTTGTGGTTCCGTTTTATCTTTACATACGGGCACTTGCTCTGCTTGTTCTTGTTCTGCTCGGCCAGAACGTCCACGACGTATCTTTCTTTCCCGCTTTTGTCTATACATACAAGCGGCTTTTTTGGCCTTCCATCACTTTTGTCTTTGCAGATTTGTTTGATCTTCTCACGTCGCTTTTTTTCGAGATATTCCCTACAAAGCGAGAGCCTGGAGCGTTTTTCGTTGTAAGCTCTGTTATAATCGAAGTCGTCCGGAGCATATTGTGGATTGAAATCAGCTTCGGTTTTATGGCGATCGGAAGCATGTGTGCGCCTTATACTGTCGACGTCCACTTGCCCGATTGCAGTTGCGCAATGATCCGGAACTACTACCATCGGAGGCAAACATTTGAGGCACGCACAAACATTCTTGACGGTATCGACCTTCTGGATACTCGCATTGATTTTGTAAAGGAGATAGACGACGTCGAGGGGGTTCTTGCGGTAAATAACGTGACTGATCCTGTTGAATTCGTGCTGAAGGATCTTGCGGTACATATCGTGATTGATCTGGTTGAATACGACGAGGTGGAGGATCTTGCAGACCATATCGTGGTTGATCCTGTTGAGTGTATCGTCCGGGGGATTTTCGTCAACATATCGTTCGGTATTTTCTTGCACGTATCTCGCGGGAGATTTTCGTTCGGTTGTTTCTTTATTGTATCTCGCGGGTGATTCTCGTTCGGCGTATCGATCCGAAGATTCTTGAGCGTACCTTCCGGGAGAATCTTTTCGACTTCGTTGGCCCGGAGGATCACCGTATCTTCCTAGAGAATCTATACGTGATAAAGAAGCATGTGAAGAAGGATGTTGAAATTGGCCTATGGAAGGAGCAGTGACATTTGAAAGGATAGGCTTGTTGAGTGTCGTCTTTTAAGTGATAGACGAGATCGCGAAGCAACTTTCGCATTTACTGCAGAAACCTTAACTGAGAGATCTGTCGAATGTTTTCCTTTGACCCACTCTCTCTTTCAACACGAACATTCTGGAATCCGGTCTCCGAGCTCGTAAAAGGTTGAATGTACTGCTCAGAAGTTGTATTCGGCGATGGTTTCGTTTTAGGAACAGAAGACATACCGAGTTTTTTCAGTCCTGAAGTCGTATGTTTAGCAGGAGATTTGCTTTTCAACGGCGCGTGACGTTCTTTGACCGACTTCCGTTTTGCGAACGAACTGGGAGTCGCGTTTGTGTGCACCTTTCGAGAGGAAGATCGGCCCGAAGAATTTGAAGAGACGACTCTAATAGGGATTTGTTCCTTCGGGTTTTTGGTCCTTTTCCCTGGCTTCACTATCATCCCTGGTCTACCAGTTTTCTGCCCTTTCTTCGACGGCCTCCCCGATGGACTTCTTGAAGAGCCACCAGCCTTCGATCTCCCCGACATTTCTTTCGACTTAACTTCGTAGAAAAATCAACATTTCAAACTTTAGACCAAAAATTCCTGGATTTCGAACCCGAAATGTTTACATGCTTGAAAATTTAGTACTTATAATATAAAAATCTATCACATATGAATTTTCTTAAAACATAGAATATTCTAATCAAGTTCACTTTTTCTTACCCAAATGGTGGTATATCGACGATTTTTCGAATCCTAACAATGGAGGCTCCATCCGGAGAAAATAAGCGAAGGGCAGCCCCACAGATCCTTAGGTCTGGCCTTTGCCTAACTTTTTTGGAACCCTTCACTGCTGCAAATTTCTTTGCAAATCCTTTGGAAGTCTTTTGAGCTTTTGCATCTGCAACTACTGCCACTCCAGCGTTATTTAAGATAATCTATCAGTCTCTCCAAGAATCATGAAATTTTATATCACTTTTTTAATCAGCAGAGGGATATTTGTCAATCATCGTTATGTTGCAGCGTGCATAGAAAGGAACCTACACAATCAACTTTATAACCTTCTCAATTATGCTTTTTAAAAAATTCAAAAACCTAGTCCATTTGGCAAAATCACGCCGCTTAAAAGATAAAATCGTGAAACGAAATTTTGACATTCGTTTCTCCTGTCCATTTTGGTATGTTTTTTTTATTTCTTATTTAATTTCTGCCCACACATTTTGTAAGTTTTTTTTTCTATCTTTGTTTTAATTTCTTTCTTCTTATAACGTAACGGCCCTTTTATTATATTTTTACCTTTTTTTTAGGTTTCTTTTTTTGTTTCAGGAAGCTGAAGGTTTGAAAATTTAGCTTCGTAATCCTTTGAATATTTAAATCGCCATCGACGTAGGGAAAGAAAAGCGAAAAATATCCCTGATACAATTTTTTATGTCGTGATGGTCGGAATTCTGAGGATTTTTTTGAAATTCCCAAGAAGAAGTTGAATTTCTTCAATATTTTGAACGACTATGGGATTAATAGTATCAAGGTTTAGGGTAAGTTGATTTAAAATTAAATTTTTATTGGATATTCGTGGTTTTCTGTGGTGCCGACAAGCCTAAAGGCCTTTCGCCAGCTTGCACTACTTCTACAGCTTATATTACAGAATCTTTACTTTCATTAATCTTTTTTATTTATTTTTTAGAAGAAAAAAACTTCCGAAGAGCTTTTAGAAGACATTCAGAAGGTAAAAAAATCACCAATTTATTTTAAAAAAATTTATTTATTTATTTTCAGAATATCGAGAAAATTGAAAATGACAGTAAAATATTTTGAAAAGAGAAAAAGCGTATTATTCAGATTCGTATTAGTTTCTGTCCTTATTTATATCACTTCGGCACTTTTATTATTATTTTTTCCCATCTTCATTATGGGAAAGGTATTTATATGGCTTCGCTGGTCATCTTTCCTATTATGTAAGTAATAAAAATTTTTCTCTCTTGTTTTGACATTGGCAGACTTGAGCGCCCCTGGATGGTCAAATAGTCCTTTCGGGCGTTGTCCTTGATTTTCCGGTGTAGAAACATCCTTTTTATCATTTTGGGCGTTTCACATCTTTTTTTCCCAGGTTTTTTTTTCTAAATTTTCTGGTCTAAAAAACCTTTAACATGCACTCAGGCGTTTAACACCTCCGTTTTAGAGTTTTGGGGCCTTTTCCTCGATTTTCCGATTTAGAAATATGCGTTTTATCGGGTGTTGGGGCGTTTAACATATTTTTACCTGGTTCTTGGTCATTTTCCTTGATTCCTTGATATACCTTTTTCTTGGCCATTTTTGATTCCGATCTTTTACCTTTCTTGTCATTTCCTTGATTACCTGATCTTTTACCTGTTTTGGTCATTTTCCTTGATTCCTGATATTTTTTTTTCTTGGTCATTTTCCTGATTCCCTGATCTTTTTTACCTGTTTCTTGGTCATTTTCCTTGATTCCTGATCTTTTACCTGTTCTTGGTCATTTTCTTGATTCCTGATCTTTTTTTACCTGTTTCTTGGTCATTTTCCTTGATTCCTGATATTTTTACCTGGTTCTTGTGTCGTTTTTCTTGATTTCCTGTTTTTTTACCTGTTTCTTGGTCATTTTCCTTGATTCCTGATTTTTTTTTACCTGTTTTTGGTCATTTTCTTGATTTCCTGATCTTTTTACCTGTTTCTTGGTCATTTTCTGATTCCCTGATCTTTTTTACTGGTTCTTGGCCATTTTCCTGATCCTGATCTTTTTTACCTGGTTCTTGGTCTTTCTGATCTTTTACCTGTTTCTTGGTCATTTTCCTTGATTTTCTTTTTGTCTGTTCTTGGTCATTTTCCTAGACTGATCTTTTTACCTGTTTCTTGGTCATTTTCCTGGATTCCCTGATCTTTTTTGTCTGGTTCTTGGTCATTTTCTGCCCTATTCCCCCCATTCGCATCCCGATCGGTTTGCCCTGGTTAAAGTTTTAAAACCTATCGATAACATTTTATTTTGTTTATATTATTGTAGAATTTTTGTTTATATATTTTTTAGAGTACAACTTTAGTTTTTATATTGTAGAATTTATTGATATTTTATATTTTAATGACAATGTGCAATCGGTTATAAAAAAGAAAGTATTGCTCAACATTAAATTAGTATTAACTGCTCAAGACGTTTAATGCCATTTTTAAATAAATATTTGTTTTAATAGTAAATCAATTTTCCTGGACCTTTTATTGAATTTTTTTTTTTCAAATAATAAAAATCTCTTCTTTTTTTTTAATTAAAAAATACGATGTATCCTGCTTATAAAGGGATATCTTTCCAAAAAATTAGTTTTTCTTAGTTAGGTTTTTGAGATTTTCATTAGTTTTCCTCAGTTTTTAGCCTGAGTAACTCAATTTTTGCGGAGCACGTCCTCTGTTATTGCGAAGGCCTAGCACGGCTGAGGTTCATGGATATAGGGGAAGAGAAACCCAGTCCATCGAACTACTCAAAGAGACCCCTGTCCAGCCTCTGGAGGCCTGGAGAGCCTGGGGCTTGATGGGGACTCTGATCAGGAAACAAGGGCGCACAATAGACCCATCAGGGTCGGGGTGCACATGGCCCTAAGTAACTTAATCTAACTCAATTTTTACCTAATTTTCGGGGGTTTTCCTCGGTTTTTTGACTGAGAAACACCATTTTTAAAGGATTTTTAGGAGTTGTCCTCGGTTTTTGTCCGAGATCCCCTATTTTGCTTCATTTTTATTAGTTTTCCTCAGTTTTTGGAGAGTGAACCCCCATTTTAACTTCCTTCAAGAAGTTATAGTGATACCCTCCACGTCGGCTTTTGGGGTAGGGGTCTTCTCTCCGTTACACTTACATTCCCTTTATACTTCCCCTCCATATACTTCTACCTCCGTTATACTTCCCCCTCCTATATTGTTACTTCTCTTTAAGGAAGTTTTTGTTGGAAGCTCTTCAAGCCAGTATTTATAAGATTTTGAGGAGTTGATAAATACATTCCAAAAAAATTGAATTGGAATTAAAATAAAACAACAAAGTATTTAAATTAATTTTTAATACCGGAGAGTTTTGTGATGTATAAATTATCACTTAAAAACTAAGAAGAAGACGAATCTTTACAAAAATTAAGTCTCAACCTCAAATTCAAGTTATCACACACTGACTCAGCGATGAGCCCACGAAAAAATGCACCTTTTTTAAATTTAATATAATTAAGTCTTATAAGTAGTGATGTTTGGAATGTCCTTTTCAGTATCAGACAAAAATTAAGATTTTTGCTTTTTATCCTTTTTGTCTTTTTGTTCCTGTTTGGCAAAGAACTGCTTCTTTTTATAGGATCGGGGATGATCTAGAAAAAAAAATGATAACTTTTTTGAATTTGAAATTTTTTGCTTACGGTGTCTTGGCCAGGTTTCCATCCTGCAGGGCAGACTTCACCATGTTTGTCTGTGTACTGGAAAGCTTGCACAAGTCGAAGGGTTTCATCAACACTTCTTCCGACAGGAAGATCATTCATTGTAATCTGCCTCAAAATTCCTCTGTGGTCAATGATGAACAATCCTCTACAAAAAATTGTTAAATTTTCTAACCTGAATATCAATTTTACCGTAAAGCATGGCCAACATCGTCTAAATAGACGCCATAATCCTTTGATATTTTATGGGTTAGATCAGATAAAAGGGGAATATTTAGCGGACCTAATCCGCCTTCTTTCCGTGGCGTATTCATCCAAGCAAGATGAGTAAACTGGGAGTCGACGCTGCATCCACGACTGCTGCATTGATTGCTTTGAACTCATGTATGCGGTCGTTGAAAGCTAGAATCTCAGTCGGACAAACGAATGTACTAAAAAGTTTAATTAATTTATATAAAATTAATAAGAAAACATACAAATCTAATGGGTAGAAAAAGAGTACTAGGTATTTGCCGAGAAAATCTTTCAGCTTTAGTTCGGTGAGTTCGCCATTTACGACAGCCGTTCCTTCCCAGTATGGGGCTGGCTTGGAAACTAAAAAAAATGAAAATTTTAATTAAAGGCAGTCCATTAATCCTGTAGTCATGGATACACAACAACAAAACTGTCATAAGCAACAGGTTCAGTAATGCCAATGTTAAGAACTTACTGACGGCTTTGGAATGCTGAAGACTATGGTCGACCGAAAGAATGCCTGAAGTGTGAGGATAAACATTACCGCCGGCGTACGAATGACAACTTTCTTCCCCCAAACATAAAATGAGAAGGGAAAACGCGATATAAGCTATCAAAAAAATTCTTTTCGTTTCACCCATTTTTTCTATTCTCAAGTGGATTCTGTGATGTGATACGTGGACTTCGAGATATACGTCAAAAAAGATAAACAATTCAAATATGATAAACAAACATGAGGTTTTGTCGTGGTTATGAGTAAACCGGATAACCACTAAGGAAGTTATTGATAAGTGAATTTTTATCAAACTGAACTTAAACAATGATTTACGCGCGTTTAAACTTTTTTACCAGTCGTGGTGGCGAGGGAAGGTGCCAAAGCCTCCGTTCAGACATATTGTACAACTTGGCGACCCGGTCCTTCGCCAAAAATCCCAGCCGGTTGATCTCGCTCAAATTAAAGAGAAACCGTTTCAAATGGTACTTATAACTTAGTAACCCAGTGGACAATAGTCATGTCCTGCATCTTCCAGTTTGTGGTACTTGGCTTGCCTGGTTGTGTGTTGCGAAAGAAAGGCCCCAAAGCCTTCATTCAGACCCACAATACAAAGCGACCCGAAGCCCTTCTCCAAAAAGCCGGGAGTCCAGGCATTTCCTTGGTTCTATCTGCTGGTCTAATAAGTCGGTGGTGTAATGGAATAAAAAAAACTAGTTGTTAGGGGGGTAGCTGATAATTAAATATATAATATATAACAAGATAAATTTTATATTATAATAAGATTAATATGTATTTATAAATTTATATGAATATTTAGGTTGGTATTATGTAATGGGGGGGGGGGGGGGGAGCTTTAATACTTCAATGTCGGACTTACCGCTGAGGGAGCTGAGCGATGATGGTAGCTAGACCGAGATCCGTCAACAGGCCTCGATTTTCAGTAATTTCCATCCGACGAGGGATCTCTCCCCACTCCAAGGGACTCTTTATTTTCCGGGAAGGCATCTGATTGCTGACCCGGCATTTGATGGACTTTATAGTTTTTATAACTATTTCACCGGGTCAGCAGAGCCTCCCTCGAAGAATCCCTAATAAGAGGAGAGACAGGGGGAGATGGGAGATTTTGGTCCATTTTAATCATTACAGTGGCTGCCTGATTAGTTACTAGCTAGTCTTTACCTTCCAATTAAGGATATGGCCACTTTGGGTCTATACTCTATCTGCTGCTCAAATAGGCCAGTTGTAGCAAGAGTAGCCACTATACATCTTGCCGATAGCGGTATTAGGTTTTCCAGGTAGTGTCATTCCATTAGGCACATCATACAGCCAGAAATGGCATCCTCCTCCAGAAATCCCAGCTAGTTGATCCCACTCAAATTAAAGAGAAATCATGTCAAATTGCACTAAAACGTAATAAGCTAGTATGACTTCTACTATTTCCTTACTAAGTGGCCATATTGCTACTGTGCTCTCTTGCGCATAGAGCTACTAGGCTTACTAGCTGTATTACCTACATCATTTTTAGTTGCTAGCTAGACTGCCACATCCATTGAAGGAAATGGGTGCTTTCTGCTGGTCTAATAAGCAAGTCTATTGCCTCTGTGCTCTTTAGAAACTAGGATTGCTAGGTGGTGTGATTGTCGTCAATTTTTTACCCCCTTATGGTGATTTTATGGAATTACGGCACTTTTTATTTTTCTTAGTTACTTGCTAGTCTGTACCTTTTGATTCATGATACTGGTGCTCTGTGTCTAGGTCTATGAAGCCAGAGTAGCCAATTGCCACTATGCTCTTTTCTTGCTAGGTTTCATTACCATTAAACATGACTTCTTTTTTTAGTTGCTAGCTAGTCTGTACCACCTAATGAAGAATACAGGTGCTCTGGGTCTATCAGCACCACAAGTCGGCGTCCCTCTCCGAGTCTTCGCCATTCAATGTCCCACCAAAAGCAAGTTTGAACCTGCATCTTTATACGATTCTAGACAAATGGAATATATCCCACTTCAAGTATGTTTGCTAGCGTTGAAATCGAAAACACTATTTTCTCATATTTTAGGTTTGGATAAATCCTGTCATGAAAGTTTTAGATTATACGAAAATCACAAGTGAAGAAGGATGCGAAAGTATGAAATGTTTCTCCGCAGAAACAACACGATTTAGTCGAGTTCTTTTAACTGGTAAATATTTATAACAATGAAGAAGTTCATTTTTTTTTAGGCCTTGATCATGAAGGAAAGGAAAAGAGCTTTGAAGCCAAAGGCTGGTCTGCTCGAATAATCCAGCACGAAATGGACCACCTTGAAGGAAAATTTTTACTGACATCATGGAACCACAATCACTCGCTTTCTCCCATTGGCAGATGGTAAATTTCAAAGAAGGAAGAATATATATAACTTATATGCCTAATAAATAAAACATTTTAATCCTTTATTTATTTATTTAAATTAATAATGCGAAAATAAAATCAAAAGAAAAATTAAGCTGAGGTACATATAGATTTTAAATTACCTTTTTTAAATATTTTTCTTCACATCTTAACGATAAAACATCTACAATGCTTTTAAGATCTAATGAAAACTATTACATTGAAATTTTAGGTTCTAAACTATTTTGAGATCGATTTAAAAACATAGACACGATGTGATATCAGCCGTTATTAGTGCGAATAAAATCTAAAATCGGAAATCCTTTCAGCAATATTAAAATAGCTTTAAAAAACGGGTCCAAATTAGATTTATTTCTTTTTATAAAATAATGAATTTTTAATACTCTGAAAATATTTTTATCTGTTTAGGTGAACCTCTTACCTAAACAGGTAAAGAATATTGAGAAAAGAAATGTCGTCGATAAAATTTTACAACCATGACAGCCGGGATTGCTTGTTACCTTGATGTTTTCAGTCTTTGTCATGTTGTAATATTGTCTGCTGTGTTTTCTGTAAAATCGGGTCGGATCTCACTCAAAGGGCTATTAAAAAAGAAAATGAAGCGCAATAGCCATATAGAATGAGATCGTCTGATATGCCTTTTTTTGTTTTGTCGGGTAACATTTAAACATATAGATTTAAAAACATTGACAATGATTAAAAACCATCTAAGCTTTTCGGTAACATTCTTAGGCCCTTATATTTTCCCTTTATAAGGGCCATCTGTTCAAAAACTTACTTACTTTCCTTTTTTTAAAATTATTAATAGAATTTTAACATCTACTAGATGGCTAAACATCTAAAATTTGCAAGAAAAACCATAAGATCGCCGGGTCGGATAATCAAGAGGAAAAGTCCGGGTCGTTAGTTTTCGACGTGGATGCCTTTTTTGGCCGCCACTGGCAACTTTTCTCCAACAAGGTAAGGATTGTATGACTAAAACAAGAATTAAATTATTCAAAGAAAATACAGTGAATACCTTCTTGACATGGAATTTCTTGGCTACCAGGGATTTATGTTCATCCTCAACCTGATAAAAAAAAATAAAAAATGATAATAATTTTTAAAATTTATTACATGAAATTGTTGGACAAGACGATTGAGGTCAGATTGCGAGATGTCGTTTGAAATGTGGAATTTCCGCAGTCGTACATGTGTTCTGTATCGCACATGCAATCCTGCTGACTTTGGTATTCACGACTGAAACTAGCGCTGTTTTCAAATTCTTCCAAACATCCTTCTTCAGCTAAAAAAAAAATTTTATCCAGTTACTTTTAGTCTGTTTTTACCAGTATATCCAATAGGGCAGGGGTTAGGTGGATTGCAATAAGCTGGGAGATTGTCTTGTTTTTCGGTTTTTTGATTTCCGAGTACAGGCATCTGCGATTCGTCGTTGTCACCCATCAAATTCGCCCATAATGAACTATGCTGTAAATATTCGTGGTCTCGAACTGAAGGGGTGTCTTGATAGTCAGAATCCTTATATGATCTCGAAATGAGTTGTAAATAATTCATTCCGGGATCCAAATCTTCAAGGTAGCTTTCCAAATCACGCCCTGTCTTCTCCATCACTTCTCTCATTAGGACATCACTTAAACCATGCTCCTAGTAAAAAAAGAAAATATAAATTTTCCATCCTGAACTTGTTCACCTACCGCTTTATATGCAGGGTAGTAAGCCGAAGTGGCTACGGCTAACGCCCCAATTAAAAAGAGGGTTAAAACCCCCATTTTCGTCACCTCACCTTATCCTGAAAAACAATAAAATTGAACGTATTATAATTTTCTCTAAAAGCAACCAACAGGTCAGAACATTTCTAAAAGTACCATGACGCCATTTTTAAAAAAAGTTTAATGCATAAAAGTGGTAGACAGCAGCACATTCGACGTACCTTTTTTTTTCACATTCAAAATTTTAACTATTATTTTTTTAAGAAATTGATAACGATTTCGATTAGGTAAGTTACCAAATTAGGTAATTTCGACAGACATTTCAGTTGATAAATAAACCTGGACGTTCTACAAGAGGGCAAATCGTGGGCGTCGAGTTTGCCCCCTAAGCTGAACTGGGTCATGAATTTTCCAAGTAAATATCTAAGTTGTTGCAGTTTCAGTACAATAGAGCCTTAAGGCTTAAGTGCCAAGGGACCTAATGGAAACCTGTTCTGGATTTCAAAAAAAAGTTGTTGCATTAAATTATAATTAATCAAATTCCCGATTTGTGAAAATTGAAGTATGATACACTAACTTACTAAAACTTTAAAAACTGCATTTTCTGAAAAACTAAAGAAAGGCCAAAATTGGTCTAAAAATTGGCGAATCAAAGAACCGTCAGAAGCTGAGATTCGCAGCAGATATGCTAAGCCGAAAGAGACTTTTTGTTTGGCTGACAACAGACAGAATTGACAATACTTCAAAATTGTAGAATTTATTTTTTTTGACCATTAAAATGATTCGCAATGTGTTGCAGGTTGAAAGATAAAAATAAAGGTGGCATAAAATGTGCTTTAAAAGTATTATCCAGATGTTCAAGACCTCTGACCTTCAAGCAAAGCACATTACGCCCGTATGGCACCACTGTATTTGGAAGGTTCATCACGAAATAGATTTATATTAGTTTTGGGAGCTTTTAAATTTAAGCCATGCGAAATGTTCTTTGCATAATGCGGGTTGTAATCTTCTCATTTCAATAGCGTACACCTAAATAGCTATCAAGTATAACAGCACCCAGAAATAGAGATATCTTTTTTCTAGTGGCTCCCGGCTTCCATTTTTGGAAGATTCTTTACGATGGAAGAAACCAATGAAGATTTTTAAAGAAGTTTTGAGAAAGATGGGCCATAACAAGCAGTATTTTGAGAAATGTGTACTATTGCATATGTTGTTTAAAAAAAAAATGTTGGAGTAATTTTACAATGTAGAGAAGTGAAAATTTGATGGAATGAGTGAATTGAAATATGAAGTGCATATTTTTTTTAAATTTTATTGATTTAGTCAAAATTTATGTTTATGCTTACAGAGGAGCCACCTGTTCGAACCTTAGTCCATCAAGATGGTGGGTGAGACTGTGTCGGTCGGGGGGCCCGTTTTCTCGCCTATTGATCGCGCGGGGCAGCCCCCATTCATAAACGGCGGAGTGCGGAAGTCGGGGGCATGCGCTCCCCCGCCTGAATATGACGTCATTCCGACCGTTCTCCTCTTTACCCTTCGGTGGTTTATGATCCCTAAACCAATTATTTATCCGGTTGACCCACCTAGGGGTTTTTCTCATTGGCTCCAGACACGGGAATGCTGGATTCACACGGACGAATTGATTAGTCGCATCAACTCCGTCATCGTATTTCATTGGTGGCCATTCACAAGAGTACCCTAACCTAGTCTTGCAGGGTTCCTTCATTTTTAATCAACCTGTCGAGATTTATCCTTTCTTTATTTATTGCGACCTAGTCTTCTTCTTTTTCAGAAGATTTTTCTCCCACAAAAGCACGATACAGACAAAACATATGGTCTCTAGGATGGTGTTATCTTATACTCCCATAATAAGAGCTTATGATAAACCTTGGAAAATTTATCGTTTTTCTAAAAAAAGGGTGTCATTCGGGAGCTAGAATCGCATGAAAATCTACCTACACCGCGAAACCTCAAGGACCTTTGGGAGAGGCTCCTGTCTTTTCCTCTTTTCACTTTTCCTCTACTCCCTGCATCTGGTCGTTAGACGACACTTTTCCCGCAGTACTTCCACGGTCACAATTTTCATAAATTTTAAATTTTCTTTAATTCCACCTTTTGGTAGATATCTTGAAAACTCTGAGAGCTTGCTTGAAACTTGAAACCTTTGGTGCGCTATGGCCATAGGTACGATGAATACGATTTTACCAAATTTTAAAATTCCTGCTCCTTACTTGTGGGTCGCATCACTACCGTCTTCATAGATGTGATATAAATTTTTTTTTGACTGCAGAAATTTTGGCTGATCATGCCCAATCTGGCTGGGCGAAGACAATTTTTTTTACCTAGTTTTCGACAGCTGCCATAAAAACAAATTAAATTGCGCTACTTTGAAGTTCCTATCCAGGCAAATTCCAGACCTGCACTATGGCCCAAAAAATGACAGATCGGAAAATTTTAAATTTTAATCGAATGAGGAAAGAACGAATAAAATTCTTTTATGATCCTAACTCTACCTAGGAAGGGATAAATAAACCTCTGATACTCTGAAGTTTCCCTGTCTTCCAATAGATTGTGCTTTTCTTTTTTGGATAAAAATATTTAAACTTACATGAGATTTTATGACCATTTTGTGATCACAAAAGTTTATAATTAATATTTTAAAATTGATTGGGAATATGACATTTTCATGATCCAGCCACAAGGTTTTTAATTCCTTAAGAAGTTATTGTGATACCCTCCACGTCAGGATTACCCGTCGGGTTTTTGGGGATGGGTCTTGCAGACCCCGTAGGATATATACCGATCTCAACTTTGTCTGTGGTTCCGGCCGGCCGTAGCATTTTTTTTCCGGAACTCTTTACGGCCACAGTTTTCATCCTATTTTCACACAAATTTCTTTAGCCGGTGAAGAAGAATGTAACGAGGGCGATTTTTGAATTTCGAAAAAATGGCGGAGATATTTCATTACTTATAATTTTTAGGCTTTCCTTAAAACATTGGCTTATTTGACTGAATTTGAGCGTTTTTCTTAACAAATTATATCATTGTTGGCCACGAAATACCCATTATTATTTTAAGCCTTCATTGATCTGCTGTCTGCTGTGGCGTCCGTCCGTCCGTCCTCCTGCGTTCCTAGCGCCTGAATTGCCTCCTGGTCGAGACTTTACAAGTACTTCGATGATAGCCATCTTAACTTTATTGGGAGCCTAGACTTGAATTCAGTTCGTTTTAAACAATTTAAAATTTACGACCCCTTTTTTAATTTTCCCCATTTATTCTCAAGAGCAGTTGATGACCACTTGAATCAATATACAAGCAACTTAGGCAATCTCAAAGGGTTTAACCCCACAACAAAAAAAAATGTGGGTGGGGTTAACACGTGGAATATTGTTAACACAATTAGTCATGTAGTGATACGGGATACGTGTAAGCTTAGACGATGTCAAAGGCTTCCATCCAAAACAGATAACCCTCGTCACGCTCGACTAATTCGGATTAAAATTCTTTTTGAGGTTTTAATTTCTCTACGGAGTTTTTAAAAATTCAGTAGCGCCTTGAGAGGTAGAAAGGTAATGGACTCGGAAGGGAATATGTAAACAGAAGGTTAATATAAGCCAAGCACGGGGAAGGGCCACATGTGCTCCAAACGTAAATATGTGCATGTTTAGCTAAGAAGGCGTCTGCATCAGCCAGCCTTTTACTCACTCACTTAATCCACCTTATCATCCCATTAAAATCTAGTCATTTATTCAATATTTCCTCCGCTAGAATCTCTATTTTATAAATCAGTGCCAAAAGGTAGAAAAGATACTCAAATAGGTCGTAGACCTTCCTCCGTTGCACGTCCGTCCGTCCTCCGTAGCGTTTGCAACACCTGAATGCCTAGAGACTACTGGTCATTCTTACTTTTTTGTTTGAGAGTATCGAATCCCAAAGTCCTCATATTCAGTCATAGAAAAAGTAAAAGTGCATCAGTCTCAGAGGCTGTTAGAGGCTCCATTACTTTGTAGAAAGAAAAAAGTTTTTCTTGCACTAAAGCCATTAACCTAAAGAAAGGAGCCAATAAAAGAGATTTTTCCCCCATTTAAATGAATTAATAATCATTACAAACATAAGATACAATTATTACCTTAATTTGAATGGAGGATGTCAGTAATAAAGGAGAAACCGTTAAAATTTATTGATGCCGACGTTTTAAAAAAAGAACCTTTCATTAAATAATATCCTTTTAAGCGTCGAGGAATCCATCTGTCGGCCCAATTAGTCTTTTATTATCTTCTCTTCTGAAAAGAGAGAGAATCCGATGAAATTTATAATCATTAGAATTGAAAATCGATTTATTAAAGATAGAAAAAAATACAGGTTTTGTTCCTTGGGGAAATTTAGAGGTGTTCTGAGTATGGTGGAGTTTAGGGTCTTAAAAACAAGTTTGTTTGTGGAAACGCCTATTTTTGATCTGAAAACGCAAACATTTAGGTGAATTAACTTTTAGTCTGAAGCTCTGCATTGAACTCCTATTCTATCGGTAATTATTCACCGAAAACATGGGGGATTTAGGTCTGATATCAAGGGGTGCGAGAAGGAAAGAAGGATGCCAGGGGGACGGCGGAAAACTTGATAAAAAATGCTGGAATCAGAGAAAAGAAACCCAAGATTAAGATTTTTGATGGGACCTTGTGCACCCCGACCCCTATGGGTCTATTGGCGTCCCGCTTGAAAAATCAGAGTTCCCCGTCCAGCCCCAGGCTCTTAACTAGCCTCCAGAGGCTTGACTTCTCTTTGTATGGCGCAATGGGCTGGGTTTTTCCTCCCCTAGACTCATGAACCTCATCCGAGTTAGGCCTTCGCGATAACGGAGGACGTGCTCCGCCGTCTCCTCCTCTAAGCAGAAGCGGCAAGTGCTCTGTCACTCCCAACCTTTGAAGGTGTTTGCGGAGTTTGCAGTGTTCAGTTAGCAGACCCACTAGGATCTTAATCCTACCCTGTCTGAGCTGAACTGCTGTGAGGCCATGCCTTGGGCCGTCAATGTTCGCTTGGCATGTCTTTGACCTCGAGCGTAATGCCATCTCGTCAAAGTAGCGGAGAGAATTTGCCTTTTAAGCTCTCTCTTCACACTCCTAGAAATGCGACAAAAGGGACCAATCGGGGTCGTTTCTGACCCCTTCCGGGCCAGTTCATCGGACTTCTCATTGCCCCTTAGCCTCGTGTCCTGATCCAGCTCAACAAAACTGACCGGCGGATATCTCCCCCAAGAACACAAGGCAATTCCGCACTCCAACCGAGGTGTTTTCCGGGCAGCTAATGCTTTCAGTGCGGCCTTGCTGTCGGAGCAGATGACTATTCTCTTATTTCTTAAGCCCAATCTGAGGATCTCCTTAGCAGAGTGTTTAATGGCTATTTTTTTCCGCCCTGAAGACAGTGGTGTACCGTCCCAGGCAGATAGTCATTTCAGCATGATGCTTTGGTCCATACACCCTGGCTCCAGTGCCAGATGGCATTTTGGATCCATCGGTGTACCAGAGAGAGTGAGCATTTACTGGAAGGAAACCCAAAATAAAAAGCGTTTTTTACTCTTCAAAAAACGAGATATTTCCCCCATTTTAGTATTTTTGAGGACAGAAAACCCCGCTTGTACAAAATTTTTGGCAGTTTTCTTAAGTTTTTTTTTTCTTGTAAGAGAGAACCCATTATTAAACGATTTTTAAGAAGTTTCTTAGGTTTTTTTTTGCCTATTGTGATCTTCAAACAAAACAGGCCAAATTAAAAAGGAAAATGAAAGTCAAAATTGGAGTAAGATATATTTTTTATACAAAAATTTACGATCAAGAAAAAACGAAATATGATTGGCTGGGTGACGATGCACTAGTGCGAAATAATGACGTTAGGTCAATTTAAGGCAAAAAATGGAAGATTCAAATTAGGCACCACGGGGTTGACACGTGTGGGGCTTCGCCGAACGACTTCCCAGGGGGATTAAAACACTCCCATTAGTCAAGAGCTTCGACATCATTTATTCCCCTTCAGTTTTTAAAAATATTTTTTAAATAAATATATTAAAATGTATCCCAAAGAATAATTTAACTCGGAAAAAATTAATAAATGAAAAGATCTCACGGTTATTATTGAGTAGGTACGAGCATTAATTAGAAACTAAATTATTTGTTGGGGAAACAACTTTATCTTTTATAATTGACACGTTCCTGTGAAAGAAAACAAAATAAAAAAGTTTCATTTTTAAAAATTTTTAAATGTTTGTTTCACCATAATTTAAAAGGGGGCCATAACTTTTTAAAAAGGTATACAAACGGGGCACGTCTATCGAGGTCGTATATTTAGCCCTCCTGTTTCACATCTACACCGTTATTGAAATGGCCGAAACTTGTCAGGATCACGTCACAACAAATGCGTTCGAGAAAGGGGTGTAAACAGTCGATCTAGAAGAACGTTAAATATTATGTCAAAATGGGTCTAATTTTTGCCACGGCGCCGCCAAGTCCGTTCCTAAATCCTCACTGGGCTAAACCTAATTCTTTGTCACAAGTACCAACTTTCTCAGTTATACTTCCCCCTCTGTTATACTTCCCCCTCAAGTTTTCTAAATTTTCTTTTTAATATTAGGATAAGAATTAGTAGAAACGCCATAAAAAAAAGTAAATTCATTGTGTTGGTGGGGGGGGGGGAAGGATTATTGGATGAAAGAAGGTTGGTAGCACTGTCTTCCCCCACCCAATTTAATTCTCATCCTTTCGATCACCGGTCAATCGGTCACTCGTTCCTTCAGATTTCTTTTTGTACAATAGAGAAAATATGTAGATGATTCTAAACTTGCGTCTAGAGTAAAATAATGTTATTTTATTCAAAAGAAATTTGAAATACTATTTTTATACAATCCCGACACGTTTGGTTTTCTTCAGAAGACCAGCTCACAGAATTTATCGTATTTTCGTTTCCCTTTTCATTTTTTCCCCATCCGACTCTGGATTTTTGCGAACTTCAAACAGTGAGTGTTCTTAAACACATTTTGTGGTGTTGGGTTTGAAATGTCGGAAAAGATTCCAATTTCCCAAAAATACAGTCCACATTTTAGTTCAATTTTAAAATTAAAGCTTTTCGGATTAAGGGCTGGAATTCATTATTAAATTATTTATTAATAAATTATTAACAAAAACGAGAAAAATAGATGATTTTTTACGAAAAAATTGGCAAAGTTTCACCTCCCCCCCATTTCCGACAAGCTTGAACATGCAAGGCAGGCGTTGGTAAGCGTTCAATCGGTGTTGATGGTTTTCTGTTTAGTGGTGAATTTTAGTCGCCATTTTGGTTTGTTGAAATCTATTTCTTATGTTCATTTCCTTAAAGAAGTTATTGTGATACCCTCGACGTCGGGTTTTTGGGGAAGGGTCTTCCAGACCCGTAGGGTCGAATATGGATCTTTACCGATCTCAACTTTGTCTGCGGTGCCGGCCGGCCGTAGCATTTTTTCCGGAACATTTTACGGCCACAGTTTCCAACCGATTTTCACCAAATTTTCACACAACCTTCCTGAATAGTTGAAAAAGAAATTATCGTCTGCGATTTTTGAATTTAAAAAAATGGCGGAGATATGCACTTTGAAATTTTAAAAACTGCACTGCGGCGGAACTGTTGTTCCGATTTTCACCAAATTCTCACCAAATACTCCTTATATTTTTAAAAAATTTTTGGTGTAAAAAAAATTATCAATTTTCTACATTGATAATCATATTAGTAGGGAGAAATTTCATACGTCCACCCGTTACGAGAGGGACCTCCCTTGGGCAAAAATCCCATTATTTCTACCTTGATACTTACTTAAAAAATTTTTGAAAAAAAAAAACTTCCCTTCTTTATACGAGTACTTCCCCCTCCGTTATACTTCCCATCCTTTATTTCCCCCTCCGTTGTACTTCCCCCTCTGTTATACTTTCCCTCCTTTATACCTCCTTCTCCGTTATACTTCCCCTCCATTATACTTCCCCTCCTATATTTTTACTTCTCTTTAAGGAAGTTTTCGTTGGAAGCTCTTCAAACTAGTACTTTCGGCTCTGGAGGAAATCGGAAGGAGAAAATATTATGCATTTAACCAATAACTTTTTATGGATTAGACCCAGATGACCAAAGAAACTTCACTTATTTTAATTTTGATTGCTATACGCAAATTGATTTTAATATCAAACAATTAACCAATAACAGAGGAAGAAATGACTGTGATAACGGGTATCTCACGACGCGTTTCGGCTTAATAAGCCTCGTCAGGTGAGCTATTCCCTCTATCACAATCATTTCTATCTTTTCTCTGTGGACCTATCTACGAGAGAATTAGTGGAAACTGCGGGAAGCTGGAGACAAATCGTCCCCTAAAAACCTCAACGCCGAAATGAAATGATTAGAAATGATTGTGATAGAGGGAATAGCTCACCTGACGAGGCTTATTAAGCCGAAACGCGTCGTGAGATACCCGTTATCACAGTCATTTCTTCCTCTGTTATTGGTTAATTGTTTGATATTAAAATCAATTTGCGTATAGCATCAAAATTAAAATAAGTAAAGTAATGCCTTGGCAGCAGTTCTGTCATAAAAACCAATAAGGAGGTGGTGAGTGGCTCTATCTCTTAGAGAAGTGGCGGCGTTGAGGTTTTTGGGGGACGATTTGTCTCCAGCTTCCCGCAGTTTCCACTAATTCTCTCGTAGATAGGTCCACAGAGAAAAGATAGAAATGATTGTGATAGAGGGAATAGCTCACCTGACGAGGCTTATTAAGCCGAAACGCGTCGTGAGATACCCGTTATCACAGTCATTTCTTCCTCTGTTATTGGTTAATTGTTTGATATAAAAGAAACTTCATAAAAAATGACGGCCGTCTCCGGCCATCTCGGCTAAGATGAGGCTTATGTAGACCCAGGAAGCTCTAATGCTTAAACATTCTTTCAGAGCGTTGCTGATTTTAGCTGAAATAAATTTTTTTAAATGCACTAAACTCTTCAAGCTAAAGGACGGTTGCCTAGGAAAAAAGAAGACGATATCAAAAAAATTGCTTACGTCTGAATATAAGAGAAGGGATCTGGGAGATCTTGAATGGAGTAGTAAAACTCCCCTTCTCGTCCACCCCACCTCCTTCAAACCGAACAAGAGCCAAACATAGCGGCGTTTCAAGCCGCCTGCCACACGCCCGCCGCCCAGTCATCAACCCGATATCACACAAACGACTCCGAGCAGTTCAAAAAAATTTTTTTGCCGCGTTCCAATGTGACGTTTTTTTCTATCAGGTTTCACAATTTTTTTAAGGTACGTAATTTCAATAATCTGAAAATACAATATTCAGTCAATATAAACATCCTAAAACTAAAAAAAAACCACAAAAAAATTTATCATCATTTTGAAATGTCAGAACTAAGCGTAAAATTAAGATTTGATTGGGGTCACATCTGCTGGGAAAAAAAATTGACCAAATTATCCGTTTTAAATCGAAAATAAGCCCAATTTATTGTGGTCATGTCCGTTGGGAACCATCCTAAACGGTACGTCTTGACATACCAATTTGGAGAAATCCCTTTGCCCTTTTGAGGAAGAAAGAATTTTTTTCCGAATAACTTTTTAATATATCTTTCACAGAAAAATAAACCATTGCGTAAAAATTCAACTTTTCAACACTTTAATCCTTGGAGATTATGTTAATATTGTGATTTACACCTGAAAAAATAAATCTGTCGAAAAAAATAAGTTATTTCTCTAAGATGAAGTTATAAACGAAAATTTTATACACCCTGAAATATGTAAATTAAAGATTTATAAGTTTCCAATTTGGACAGAGCAAACAAACCCTCAGGCGATATTTAAATTTATTAACCCTTCGGCTATTTACAAACATAATAAATAAATTAATACGAAAATTGGGGAAATGCTAAGCTTTCAACAAAGATTTTTAAAAAATCTGGTTTGGAGAACCGCCTTTCTCTTTAAAAATAAGAAGAAAAAAAAAGCTTGCTTTTTAAAAATATTAATAGAGCGTTATGCAAAAATCGTAAACTGGTTTTTAAGTCTATTTTATGCACTTTTGCTTACGAGGGAACTAAAATATTTTTAGAGTGGTATTAGAGCATGAAAAAGGGCTTTTTTTCCTTCTTTTACGGCGTGTAGTAAATAATTAAGCGGCATAATTATGTTACACTATTATTTTGATAAAAATTCGAACGTTCTTTGGATTCCCAGGGCTATTTTATCTGAGATCTTGACCATAAGCGGAAATGACCGTTAGAGAAAAAAAAATTAAGGCTCTGCTACTTCCAACACCTTTTGTGGAAACGAAAAACGTTTATGCCTCGAGAAAAAAACGTGTCAAAGTACGATCACGAGATTGATACATTGACCCAATTTACTGCTTGGTTAGAAGAAACCGTACAACATAGCCTATCTGCTTCTTCCAATGATTTAAAGCCGAAAAAGTACCTTATAAAGTTTGACATTCTTAAACGTCTGTACCAAATTAGACCCCCTTTGATTTTTATTTATATCCGAGACTATTATTGCCATAAATTCGATACCCATAAAACTCGTGACGGAGACGTAAATAACGTTTTAACGTTTCGGACTAACTGGGAGGCTATTTTGTTCCGGTCTCTTATTTTTATCCTGATATTTTTATATTATAAAGCTTTCGGCTAACTGAAAAGAACTTTAAAAATTGGCTTTAGATACGAAATTTATTCCAGTCTAGAACTAATGAATAGGATGACCGAATAGTCTTTGTTAATCTTGTCCTGTGCCCACGCAAATCTTGCTACTAATTGATGTACTGAAGTTGACTTTCTAAGCTAAATAAGGGAACAAGTTTGAACCGCTTTTGAAAATAATAGACATGAAGGCTTTCTAGTGCAGAATTCGCTGATGAACTGATTGATCACTTAAATGGAATATCAGGAAACATTCCGTCATCCTTTGATGTCTAATACACTTGAGCTGTAAATTCCAATGCAGGTATGACCTCAAGATTAAAAACTGTATTGATTACTGCCTTTTGAGAAGCGAAGGAGGGGTTCTCTATTGTTTTCAGTTTTCTCGAGGGCACATCTGCCGGCTTTTTCCGCGCACGAGTCCTCACACATTAAAAACAAGTCTTTTTTTAAGCAGATGACACAAAAGAGACGAAAATACTAAAATTTACTCAACAGCTGACATCCTAATGAGAGCAAGTGTGAAGGCAATAAAGTAAAGGGAGGAAAACTCGTCGCTACACGTTTTTTTACATTTGGTGTGCAGGCGTCCCTTTTTTTAAGAGTTTCGGTGGTTACATTAATCCAATAATAAATCAAGGGAAGACTCTTGCGGGTCTAACGGTCGTTCATTAAAGAAGAGGGACCAACATAAGGAGAAACGTGACAGATATACTGTGACAGACTAATAGGTTTAACTTGAACGTTATTGCCCTTAAAAGAACTAATGGGAAACAAGCAAATAGAAGTAATAGGTACACTTTTTTTTGGATACAGCCAGACTGCATAATTCCATATGGTCACTTGCAAGAAATATTGTCGAGTCGTGATGTAGACTTTAATCTTATCACATTTCGAACTTTAAAGATTCATTCCGATATAATCGACTTCATGACCAAGCATAATAATATATAAAAATAAACTAATAAATTATTCCGAAGCTCCAGACATAATTTTTTTTCCTATATAATCGAATTACGGACCAGAACTAATGTTAAACTCGATTTACAAACAGCGTGACCTATAAATTTTGACTTTTGAAGTTTATTTTTTTATTTAAATAAATAATTTTGGTCGGATTTACAGGGATTCGGGGGCGTTTTAAATGGTGGCAGTAAAAGCTAAACAACGGAGTCGTAAAACGGCAGAGGTTCTTGTTGAGACGTATCTTTCGTCATTGGAAAAGAGGGCTTTTTATTCAGCCTCTACGCACATAGACAATAGAAAATCCCCTTCCCTTTTAAAAGGCTCTTAAAAAACGCTTTTGTAAAATGCCTTTCTTCTGGGCAAACAGGCAGTGTTTGGCGGAAGGTATTTAGGAAAAGCGTCGTTGCAGAAACGGCCGTTGAGCTCACAAGACTGGCTTGCACCGGTAGAGCTACAGTAACTGAAGTTACTCCTTGACTGAGGATACTCTTTGACGTCGAAACAATTGATACGTCTTCAACTTTTCTCATGAAGGCATTGGCACCAGCTGTATGTACCTGGAGCACAAGGAGTGCCTGGGCTGTGGATACTTGAGAATTCAAAAAATGCCCCAAAATCTGTGTTGATCTGCTTATGTTTTCGTCAAAAAAGAAATCCTCTTCCAGTAATCGACAGACGGAAATCCATCAGGAGGCCGTAAATCCGCACAAAACCCTCGGCTCTAAACTTCCTAAGGATTTTCATTAGGGAAATAGAGTCTTTATTGTTGAAAAGGAGGGTGGGTCCTCCTCTAGGCGTAAACTGCAATTCATTTCCCCTGGAGTTCCAGGGAAGCTGAGATACTCGCCTCCGATAGTGCCACACTTTACGACTATCGTTAATCCCCGGTGCGGGAAAACGTGATTTGAGGAGAGGGGGTGCGAATCATAAATACAGGAATGACGAGGGTGCGTCACAAACGTTAGTCATCGAATGAAATACTACCATTTATTTTATCTTAACCGATTCTTCTGACACGAATCAATTGCGCGTCAATGGGGAAAGAGTGCTCAACGTCAAAAAAAATCGCTCGGGTGATCTTAAGGGGGTTTGGGCAGCAGTCCGCCCTTCTGTGGTTTTAGAAAGAAAATAGACAGCTTAGAAACTTTCGCAGAAGAAAAACAGATCGAACAAAATCCCACGATTTTATTGCAACTTCCCCAAGGGCTTTTCTGCTAGTTTTTGATCGTTTTTTTGTGTGTTATTTGGGTTGAGCTCCTGCTGGTAGCTAATATGGAGATATCAATGGTAAAAAAAAATGGTAGGTATTTCTTAAGTTGGGATTGAAAAGAGATGTAATTCGCCGTTGTTGATTTCCCCGGCGTTCAATCGGAATAAAAGGATCCTCCGACTTCATCTTATAACCTTGTCGAACAACAGAATTTTCGCATAAACGAGATCCTGTTCGCGAAATGAAATTCCCACATCTGTGCCTTTTGTCAGAAGGGGGTGGCATTATATAAATGAAAGGCAGATATCTCCCTTTTTCCCGAAGTCCTTTCCCTTTTCTTCAATCCCTCATTGAAGTGCCTTTTAGGATCCTTTTGTCCCGAACTTCCGGGGTTTCAAACTCACGAATTTTATAAACGAAACTGTTTTCTTCAAAGTAATTAAAGAAAGAAAAAAATCGATTTTTTTCGAAAAGGGGGGAGATTTTAAGCGGATACGGAAACCTTGTAGGACTCTTAAGAGGTTCCCCTTTTTACTTTAAAGCGTCGGAGGGTGCTCTGCCCCTTTTAGATATCCGTTAAGAGACGCTGTAGTAATTATTCAGAATGTCACTGGGTCATAAAACGTGATTAGAAGGGCCCAACCCTTGCCCCTTAGTCCCGTGATTATCGGCTAAGCTCAAGTAATGGCGAGGGCATTTTAATGGTGAAACCTAATGGCGATACTCACCCCCTGCTTTGAAGATGGATTTTCAGACAAATAACTCAAACAATATGTGAGCTCATTACGCAATGATTAATGGAAATGGAACCCCTTTTAATTTTTTACAAGACTTTTTAATTTAGGGTTTCTTTTGTTTTTTTCTAGATGGAGAAAAGACTTCAAAGACGTTCGCTTGTGCCTGTTCCGGCTCCGAGAGTTCCCACTCCGACTTTTCGCACTTCCAGAACGCCAACTCCGCGACCGCCAATACCACCCAAGTAAGAAAGTTTTTTAATTTTTTTTAACAGTATTATTAAAAAAATGCGGGAAATTTGAAGATATAGTACACGCTGAAGCCGAGAGGTGGAATGTTGTTTCAGATGAAAGCCGCTAGATAACACCTCTGTCAAGATTCAAGCATTGGGGGATGAAGTGAAAAGGTAAAAGAGGGTGCCTAAAAGTACTATTGGGTGAAAACGATTTTTCAAAAGTTTCTTATCTACTTTCAGGGATAATAAAAATTTTGTAGGGAAATAAAATGCTAAATTTTGACGAGGTGAATCCCCCCCCCCACCGGAATCCCTGAGAAGGCGGAAAAAATAGGAGTTTCTTCCACAAAATGTCGTGAAACACGGCGACGGAGACCACTTTTTTTTTCTCCAGATGTAAGGGGTTTTCAAATTTTTTTTTTCGACTAGAACCTTGAGAAAACCCCTATTTAACGGATTTTCTCCGTTTTAAGACCTAAGATTTTATGAATATTTCGGCGTTTTCCTCGGGTTTTGAACTGATGTTTTTAGGTTCTGCTCGATTTTTCTTTTGAGAAACCCCTTTTTAGATACTTGAGCGCTTTGCGAAAAACTCCCTTTGGTCTACAAAATTAGTCACTAAAAGGGGGTTAGATCCGTGCCTGGGTTTCCATTTTAAATTAGCTACCTTTCCAAAAAATCTCGTTAAGAAAGATGCTTCCCTGTCGAAAAACAGCGGAAAACGCCTTAAATTGGGAAAAGGCGTTTTTCATCCTAAAGATTGGGAAAAGGCGTTTTTCATCCTAAAGATTAGGAAAAGGCGTTTTTTATCCTAAAGATTGGGAAAAGGCGTGTTTCATCCTAATGATTGGGAAAAGGCGTCTTTCATCCTAAAGATTGGGAAAAGGCGTTTTTCATTTTAAAGATTAAAAAAAGAAAAAGAAAATCTGGTAAAATTTGTATTTTTATCAATACATTGAACATATTATTAAAGAAAAAAAATTGGACTTGGAAAAATGGATTTCTCAATTTCCTCAAGTTTCTTGAAGAAGGAAAAACGTTCTCTCCCGCCATCTCCGTATTAAGTTCCGACCGCGATATCTCCTTAACGTCCCTAATTCTTTTACAGGTAAAAGCACACTCGGAAATTGGGTTATCCCCGAGAGTAGGGGGCCGGAAAATAAATAATTTCCCGCCCTAATACCGAGCCCGACCTCAAACCAATTAAGGGACGCCGTCTTTCTAATTACATTATGTCTTTACAGAAATTTAATTTCCAACATTCTAATTTCCAAAATGACTTCTAACACCACCTACTTCGGGATATTTTTAAAATAATTTCGAGCGAAATGAGTTTATTTAGAATTCATCCCAATTAAAAGCTAATTAATAGTACAATAATTAACTTAAGTTGTAGTTTTTGAGGAAGGTATTGTAATACCAGTAGGAGTAACAAAAGGATTCTGAGAGTTAGAGTTGCAGAAGTTGTCTACGTGATCTGCCATCGGGTTTGTCATTAAAATTAAGACAGATCCTCAGGTTCCGGTCAACTTCCGCCTTTTCTATCACCCTCCGCTCTGAATCACAATGGGAACGGCCATCTTTAATCCAATCTACTAACAAGGGAGATCGCAAAGGCGACAAACTGAGGCAACTTGTCTGGCAAACTTTATAAAACAACAAAACCTCCCTCGATAGGGAACGTTTTCGATCTCTTCCCCCATCCTTCGTTCATCCCGGGCGCTTTATGGAAGTTGCAGATTGTCTACCGGGAGTTTAATGACTTCACTGTGCATGGCGCATAATAAAACCGTATGCTAGAATATCGAAATCCCTCACCCCCACAATTCACAAACCTCTCCTCCCCTTTCAAACCGCATCCTTGCCTTATAAAACATTAGTTTTCACCCCTTGAATGATTCAAACTTCGTCTTATTTACAAAACCGTTTTACCAATTTTGTCAGCCTTTAGTATTGTTAAAAGTGAACTTTGTCTACCTAATTTTAGTTAGGGATGGTCATATACCTCCAACCAAGTATGTACTTCAGAGTAGAAATATCTGACTTTTTGGCTTCTGTTGCCCAAACACCCTATTTAACCACAATTTTAGGCGTTTTCATCCCTCTTTTGCCTCAGAAAACCTCAACAGATCTTCAGACTTTTTGCTCGCTATTCCCGATATGAGATATCAGCAAAGCCAACCCAGAACCTTTCACCCAATTTTAGGCCTTTTCCTCGCACTTTCGAAGAAATCCAACTATTTTTTCGGGTCTTTCCTCGCTTTTCGGCTGAAAAATACTCTTTCACCGGGCTTTCTTTACTTTTTCCTTATTTCAGCCAAGGAAAAGCCTGAATTCGGGTCCTTTGGCCCTATTTTCTCGCCCAATCCTTAAAAAGCGATCCCTCAAAAGTCTAGACCAATGGGCATGAAAAATTGAGGTACCTTCCTATTGAAGAAAATTCTTTATAAAGAGGGAAAAGTTAATGATGGCGGTTTATTTCTTTAAAGAAAGCCGTTTCGAGTATTACGCCTTTGAGGATTTACAGCGTGTCACCCAGCTCATAACATGCAAATCGTGAAGTTGATGCCTGGCCTCGCCTCGGGGAAGATGCGTTCTGAATATTTCATACCGTGGGAGGAGAGAGAGAAAAAAAGGGAAGAAGAGTGCAATAACCATTACCACCCAGGTGCCCTTCGTTCCATATTGCCGCACGAAACAATCGTCCTTCATAAGTCAGCTGGGAAGACGTCAGAGGGAAAACATGACGGACCTACCTCCCTGATTGATGACGCTTGATGCCCACACAAAACTTAGATTTGTCAAAACTTTTATTAAAAACACTACTTCACTGTTCAAAGGCTTTGAGGGGAGAAAAAAGGGGGAAAGGCCATCTAATGGACGGTCTTCTAAGCTTTCTCTCAATTTCAAGTCTCTCATTCCCACTTATTTACCCAGGTGCATTTTATCAACCCTGTTGAAAACTTGAACTGTAAATTTTCCAAGTGGGGTGAAATTTACGCTTAAATCTTTGAAACATATGAGGTTGAAATGGAAGAAAAATTGAATTTTAGAAAGGGATGTTTACGACTCGGGTGGGTAAATGGAAGAACGCGATAAAACAATAAAATAGAAACTTATCTCATTATGACTTTCCATCTGTTTAGGGGGAGAATATTGACCCTTCCTACCAATAAACGTACTTAGGAAGAAAGGGAATTAATTAAACCGATTCTAAATAAATCGAATACTCATAGATCTGAAGAAGTGAAGCACCCCAGGAGCCCTTAGCTTGGATTTTTAAGAAGGATACCGAAGCCCCGATTTCAGGCTGGCGAGACCCTGGGTAGACATTTTTCTTCCCTTTCTCCCAAATTCAAGAAACTCCGCTTAGAGGTATCCTTCTAAAAGCCCCCTTTTCCTCGGATTTTCGATTTTCTTCATCGGTCATTGGCCAAGTCCCCCATTTATACCGGTTTAAAGCTTTCCGCTCAGTTTTTTGTTCCTAACTTTTTTTTTTTTGAGTTGAGATAATGGTTGAATCTTTCAAAAGGCACTGGTTTAAATTGAAAGGAAGATCTGTGCATAAATTGAAGTCAATCGGTGCACTAGGAGAGGCTGTAGCCGTAGCTGTAGCTGACTGAACGGGAAGAAGAAGAAGAACACGCCAAAGGCGAAAAACTGGGTTTTCAGAGCTGTATATCTCGGCACCCTGTATACGGATCGACTTGAAATTTTCAGCATTTCGTCGCGTTAGTTCTAACACCGGATAAGCCATTTTTTGTCAATTTTGAGTTAGACATTGTTTCTGATGGTAAATTTTGTGGTGGATCGAATTTCGTTGGCAGTTTAACCCTAAAATCAACAGAAAACGCGTAGTTCACGATTTAGCCAACAGGTGATGCATTGATTTCAATGAGAAGTTAATCCGTATTTTGGCTTTCCTGAAAACCTTGGAAAATGACATGCCCGGTGTTAAAACTAACGCGACGATTTACTCATATCGAATCAGAGAAGGCCTGTATCGAACTTTTTGCCCTTTCGGGCGGGTTTTGCTTGGCGGGCGGAACGCTACCGCGTTCCAAGATCCGATTTTCACAAAATTTTCGCAAAATCTTCCTTTCCTAGTATTTTTCCCCGTGAAATAATCCCTTTTTATCAGACTTCCGGGCTTTTTCCTTGATTCTCATACCTAAAAACTCCCTTTAAACCGAATTTTTAAGCATTTCACTCGATGTTCTGCCCGATAAATAACCTTCTTAACATCCATCGAGAAACACTATTTTTACTTAATTTCACAAATATTTAACCCTAAAACCACCTTTCTCCCCAAATGTTTGTGCGTTTCTCTTGTTTTTTTTTTTTTTTTTTTTTTTTTTTTTTTTTTTTTTTTTTTTTTTTTTTTTTTCGTTTTTTTTTCCGTTTTTTTGCCGTTTCTGCGAGATTTCAAGGGCGAAACACCCTTTTTAAACTGATTTGTGGGCGCTTTTCCCTATCTTTTGGCAAAAGAGAAATTTTCCAGTCTTTCTGCCCCGAAATCTCTCTGTCTCTCTTGTCCCACCCAGGTTAAACTCCTCCTATGTCTTTAATTTTTCGTGTAGAATTAAAAAATTCTTTTGAGGAAGTTACGCTGTCATTGCTCTAGACAAAACTTTTTCTACTTTTAAACATTTGTCAAATTTGAATTCCCCACAGGAATAATTTAAGAAATTGCTTTTTTATATACAAGTGAACAATTAAAAAGGTCGTTTTTTTCTTTTTAAGCCCCTTTTGTGCTTGAAAAGGAAGGGAAGGAGGGAGAAAAATGACGTAAAGCAAGAAGGGGATTATTTTAACATGGATAACCTCTCGGTCACGGTTCATTGGATGACGTTGAAAGACATAAAGTCTTGTTGACATGTGCTAATACCTTCGGAAAAAAACAGCCTCCCCCCTCTAACCCATATGGGATCTCACGAACCTCTTAAAAAATCACCTCAAGAAAATATTAAGGGAGATTATTGCGCCTTTACATCAGCCCTCCCTTTAAGCCTAAGTGTCCCCACTAAAGATTCAAATAAAAAAGAATTTTCCCATTTTCCCGATTGCCTGTTAATCCCTTTTAAAGGCATTTTATATTCTTTTAACTCAAAGGTTTTTTTAATTAATAACTTCTACGGTCAACCTAGAAGGGCTGATTAGATATTTAATAATTAATAAGTTCTTAATTAGTCCTCAAAGGGTTTCTCGTTATAATTATGTATTTCGTCAAAGAATCAAGGGCTTGATTAAATTTTTATGGAGTCATAATAGAACCATATTTAATATTCCATAGCTTCTGATTTTTTACCCCCTCTCTCAATATTAAAATGAGAAAATATTAATAAATTTTTTTATTTTTCAGACCACGTTTGAATAAAGGATTGAATAATTCAGGGCCGACCAACCAAATAAAAGAATATCAACGAAATATGGACCAGAAAAATTTAAAGGTAATTTTATTTTTAAAACAAAACCACTTATTGAAAATTGAATTTAAAATTTTATTTACTTTTTTGATGTTATAAAAAGAGAAGGGGAAAACCGTTAAAGTAGATTCAGTTTTTATTGGGTCGAGTGTTCGCGGGATGGAATCAGTTTACCCTCAGACTTGCGAGGGATTTGAGTTCGGAATTTATTGCCTCCTCCTTTCCCGAAGGCGACGGTTTCTAAGAGCTTAGGTTTCGCTAATTTATAAGCGAACCACTTTAAACTATATACCATCCTCTTTGGGGGACTAATTTTATTCAGAGATTTCAACGATTCTTAAAAAATAAATTAGATAACCCCGCACCTTATTATGGGTGAATTTTAAGCTTTTTAAACGAAAATATTAACATTTTTGCTATTTTACTGTTATTTTGCTATTTTGAGCGCAAAAATTGAAGTCTCATGATTTTTTTAAAATTCATTTTCTAAGGTTTTTATTCAAAAAAGCCTATATTACATCATTATTTCGTGCCTTCTGAACATTTTGCCGTTTTTTAAGCGTTTTTCTTGAGAATTTTTGTATCGAGATTGGCATTTTATAAATTTAGGCGTTTTAAACATAAAAGTGAAGTTTTTTGACTCTCCATGTGCTAAATGTCTGCGGTTTTTTTTTTGTGTTTTTGCCTTTTGAAAATGTTTTTATTGGAATTTTTACGAATCATGACATTGAATTTGGGGTGTCGATGATTGATAAGACCTTATCCGGTAGATCAATCAAGAGAAACTCGCTCTATGAATTATGCACCGTAGAGTTTTCAACAATGGAAATGTATTCATCACTTTTCTCACCCCTCGACGACGTGATTTACCAGTTTCCGCCACTGGGAAAACCACTTTATGATGTGAAGGCTCCCTCCAAAACAGGGAAAGTACCTATGACATTTAAACGCAACCCTCCAAAACTCCGTATAACTTAGCATATATAGCAAAATTGTGAAGGGTTTTTTCCTTAGGTAAAAGGCGTTATTGCTATAGCTTTTTGAAATGTATCATCCAGACTCTGAAGTCATTATCAAACATTGCTTGCTTGGTGATTGCTCCCTTTCGACCCCGCAACTTGAAATCTTCTTTAACTAAGAGAAAGCCTTAAAAATTGTTAAGTCGATAGGTCTTCAGGTAACGGAGATATACAAGTAGTCAATAGGGTATTGCGGCTGTGGAGCAATTATCTTTCTTTTATAATTATCATGATAATGTCGAAGTCTTTGCTTTCAAAATGCTCATAAATGTCGAGATTGGTCTGCCTGAAGTTGTGCTGAATATTTCTCTTTTCACCTTTTTCCTTTCTTCCGCACCCTTTTTAACTTCCTTAAAGAAGTTATTGTGATACCCTCCATGTCGGGTTTTTGGGGAGGGGTCTTCCGGGGTCCGGAGGGTAAAATCGAATATTGATCTTTACCGATCTCAACTTTGTCTGTGGTTCCGGCCGGCCGGCCGGCCGTCCGGCCGGCCGTCCGGCACGCCGTCCGGCACTCCGTCCGGCACTCCGTAGCATTTTTTTCCGGAACACTTTACGGCCACAGTTTTCATCCGATTTTCACCAAATTTTTACACAAATTTCTTTAGCCGGTGAAGAAGAATATGACGAGGGCGATTTTTGAATTTCGAAAAAATGGCGGAGATATGTCTGTTTGAAATTTTAAAAATTCGCTGCGGCCGAACCGTTAATCCGATTTTCACCAAATTTTCACCAATTACTCCTTATTTTTTTAAGAATTTTTGGTGCAAAAAAATTGCCACTTTTTAATTACTATTTTTATTAGTAGGGAGAAATTTCATACTTCTACCCTTTACGAGAGGCACATCCCTAGGCCAAAGAGCCCATTATTTCTACCTTGACACTTAAAAAATTTTTCAAAAAAAGAACTTAGAAATTTTTCGAAAAAAAAAAAAAAAAAAAAAAAAAAAAAAAAAAAAAAAAAAAAAAAAAAAACCAGGAAAATTTTCGAAAAAAAAAAAGGAAAACCCGGAAAATTTTTCGGAAAAAAAAAAACAAAAAAAGGAAAACCCGGAAAATTTTTCGAAAAAAAAAACTTGGAAAATTTGTCAAAAAAAAGAACTTGGAAAATTTTTCAAAAAAGTTAAAAAAGAACTTAGAAAATTTTTCAAAAAACAAACAAAAAAAAAAAAAAAAAAAAAAAAAAAAAAAGGAAAACCCGGAAAATTTTTCGAAAAAAAAAAAAGGAAAACCCGGAAAATTTTTCGGAAAAAAAAAACAAAAAAAGGAAAACCCGGAAAATTTTCGAAAAAAAACTTGGAAAATTTTTCAAAAAAAAGAACTTAGAAAATTTTTCAAAAAACAAAACAAAAAAATAAAAAAATAAAAATAAAAAATAAAAAAATAAAAAAAATAAAAAAAAAAGGAAAACCCGTAAAATTTTTATACTTTTCCTCACTACTACATCCCCTTCCTTTATATTTCGTACTCCGTTATACTTCCTACTCCGTTATACTTCCCCCTCCTTTATACTTCCCCCTCCGTTATACTTCCCCCTCCGTTATACTTCCCCTCCCATATACTTCCCCTCCCATATACTTCCCCCTCCGTTATAATTCCCCCTCCTATATTGTTACATCTCTTTAAGGAAGTTCCCGTCGGGGCCAGCTCCAGACTAGTACTTTTAGTAATAAAGTGTTTGGACGAGATGTTGTGATTCCCTGGGTAGTGAAGGGTGAGTTAAGCCACGAGAAGAGTTGGGTGGGGTCGAAAGTTCGGTCGGCGTTGGCAGGATCGGTGATGAGCGGGGAGAAAAAGGGCGAGAGGATAGCTTGAGGCCATGTGGATTCCACTCTATCTTCTCTCTCACTAATCCGATTCGAAACGTAACGAAATCAGAGTCATACGGGGACCTCACCAACTTCATTTGCAAACCCCCTTCAAGGGGAACAAATCGTTCGAACAAATTTAAATCTTTCTTTCCCTCGATTATTATTCAATCCTCAAATTTTTCAGCTTCTGAAGGGGTGTTAATGGCCGACGGCTAAGTATGAAATACGAGCCGAGCTTTGTAATCATTATTTTCGGCAACGTAATGACCCCTACCCCACTCCAAAATCTACTTTATAATCACCTAGTATGTTTTACCATCGTATAAATTAAACAGACCCCATGGAATTTTCACGCAAAAACGAGAAATTCACCATAGACGAAATGTCCCTTTATTGGCACTAATGATAAAAATGTTATAATAAAAGTCATTTATCTTCGAGGATGAAAGTATAATTTGACGGTTTCTGATTCCATGATTTATGATGCATAATGAATATTTTTAGTCAAGTGGAAATTCAGTGAACAACATGACCAAACTCATATCTCGGTGCCATCAAGGAACGGAAAAATGTGAGGAATAGACAAAACGAAAATGGTTTTTTGACTCTATTGAGACTTGAGAAGCTTCCTGGAGGAAAGCGCACGGTATCTTTTAAATAATCTATTTGAATGTCTAATCACGTTAGAAGTTGACTCTTTTTTCGTGATTTCCTTTTTTCCTCCCCTTCGTTCCCCTTCAAACTTCAGTCCCTTCCTTGATCTGAATGTCCAATCACAAACATCAAGATTGGCTCAGAAGGGGGAAGAAAAGTGTTATCACCTCATCATCATTCTGATACCTGAATATCTTATATTAGCTCCGTTTGATTTAACGAATTGATTCGGGGAAAAGACAGATGCGTATCCCCAGTTCTTCAAGTTTAGGGGAAGGGAAGATTACGGTCCGTCCGGTCTTGTTTTAGGGGCGGGGGTGGCCAGGAAATGTCCCAGAATTTATTTCCCTCCCCCGTTCCGATCAAACCCCGGGAAACCTCTCACTGTCTTTGCATTATCTCTTCTTCTCCCCAGGCCTTCAGACTGTAATCAATAGGCCACATCCTCACTAATTTGCCAACTGCTCGCCTCCCATCCTATAACTCCCCCTCTCACGGGTCAGTCTACCCGACTCCGAATCTCATTTCCTTTTCTAAGAAGATCCCGAGAGACGCTGAGGGAAAAAAATTCGCTACTTTCCAATTATGTAGGAGACGACACAAAATTAGATAATTAAAATGAAAAGGAGGCTTTTTTGTTTAAGCCTCTATTCGCCTTTTTATAATTTAAAAAGTCTGACATATCCCAAAAAGATCTGATAAAAAATATCCTTGCTAAATGATAAGTGTTTTTGAATGAGCCTTCATTCTATCCTGTTTTTGGCCGACGATATTCGTTGCTCCAGATGGCAGAGAGACGGAAAAACCCTGTCCGCTTTTATTTACCTTAACGATGTACCTAATTAGAACCCCCAGAGTACTATTGACACAAGGGGGAACATCCCGCACCCTTTTGTCAGGTCCAAATATTTGGTCACACACAACCCCCCTTCTTATCTATTTCCACCCCAGCCTTTTCTGAATATTAAACAATAACAACAAAGCGTAAGGCGTTTAGCCACTTCACATATGGGAGGAAAAAGGGGAGATGAACTTTCTTCGAGTACAAGGAAACTTCAGTTCTGGAATCCGAGGTATCTCTTGGAGTTATTAGGAAAAGCACGCGTTCACTCTTAGCTTTCATTTTGACAAGGGGAATGTACAAGCTTGTCATAATGGAATCTCATTAAACAAACATAGCATTTAATATTCACTTCTTGCCTCTTAATTCTTGAATAAAACACGATTTTCAGCCCTTAAAACTTAAAACGTATTCTACTGTTTTAATACAACTTTGCATTTTAAAATTTTAAAATTCTGATTTTTTATTATGCTCACTACTTCCAAGTCTCCCTATTGTGATCAATGATCATTAAGTGTCCGTTATACCACAGAAGAAGATTTGCTCCAATTTCGCGAGAAAACTGTTGGGTTTTAAATTTTTTTTTGTTTTTGATTTGGCTTTAGAATATCGTCGCGTTAGTTCTAACACCGGATAAGTCATTTTTTATCAATTTTGAGATAGGCATAGTTTCTGATGGTAAATTTTGTGGAGAATCGAATTCCGTTGGTAGTTTAACCCTATTACCAACAGAAAACGCGTAGTTCACGATTTAGCCAACAGGTAATGGATTCCAATGAGAAATTTGTCCGTATTTTGGCTCTCCTGAAAACCTGGGAAAAATGACTTATCCGGTATTAGAACTAACGCGACGATATATTTTTTTTTTTCAAAAATCATAAAAATGTAGAAAATCAGAAAACACGTCAATTTTAGGTAAATTTTTAATCATATTTTTTCTGATTAAAATAAAAAAATTCGATAAAACGAGTTTGTATATAGATTTATGAATGTTTCTTAGCGCTAAAAGCTAGATTTTTTTCCTAACCACAGTCATTTTTTGTAAATTGGGAGCAAATTCAAAACTTGATAAATGGGCCCTGAAGTTACTTTATTTACCGTCTGTCACCATTGTGAATTTTATTTATTAAAAATAATAATAAATAAATTTTTTTAAAAAGATATCAGGGGTTTCACTTAATTTGAAAGTTAACAAATAACACAATGGGAATTGGAAAAGTTTGGAGGCGAAGGGAAAATACGTGAGAGACTTCACAAACAGTCGCCTCTACTCTTTGAATTTGATTAAAACCATCTCCCATAGAGCACAAATTAACAAAGTAAACGCATAAATAACGTTTTATCCGTAATCAGTTTTCGGACCTTAATTGAAATATTTTTAATCAAGACAATTTATTTTTTGTCGATTTAAAAGAAGGGAAAAAAAGGGTGTTTTCTTTATGGAGTTTTTCGTTATTCTTTCATTAAGAAAAGGGCACGTGTCCGGACTTCCCCTCTCTTTTCAAATCTTTAATGGATTGATGTGTCGAATGGAAAATATTGAAATATCGGATGTGTTGGGAGTTTTGACAGTCTCTTTTCAGATTCGGCAAAGCGTGAAGTCATGGGGCGTTTCTTTTGTTTCTTTTTGTCGGAAAGTCTATAACGAATTATGATTTTTAGGTGAACGAGCTTGGCATCCGATGTCGTGGAGAAGAGCTTCTGTATATGAGTACGATGTATTCGGTTCAGACTGAATATGGAAAAAACGTAATCGTCGCACGTGAGCTTCAGGCTTCCGCCGCCGCAGCATTTTTTCGAGGTAAAGAGTCCAAAATCAATTACGTAAATTAAATTCCCCTTCCCCTATTCTCGTTCTTTTGTGCATAGGATGCAGCCATTGTCTCTTCCCCTCAGACATCAACTCGCATCAAAATTCTAATTCAAACTTTGCAATTGAAAGTTTGGCAATTTATAGGCGCTGGGGTTGAGGAGCGAGACCCTTTTCTTCCCCCTTTCGCAGGTCGCAAGACAAAAACCGGCCAGAGGTTAAGTGCTGTTTCCCAAGAAGGGGCTGAACGTTTGTCATTCCCTTTATTTCGTCTCTTCAGGTCTACTTGAACATTAATTTAGCTTGTGGGGAAAACTCGTAGAATATTCTGTCTATTCGAACCCCATTGATTGACTCCGCCTCACAAGCTCTGATTTCGGAATGGAATTTGAACCACTCTGCACGAATTTTTCCCCCCATTTTGCGATTGCAGAGGTTTCTGCATAAACTCGGTCAATCGTTCATTATCATATTGTCAAATAATTAAACTGGATATCAGAACAGTTAAGCCAGGTGATTAGTCAACCCTTAACGTCCATCTCGCATATGTGGGCCTCACGAAATATTTCAATCCACCTCCTACCGGTCATCCATCATAAAAGGCCCCCCCTCAGGCGAGATATCATCAGAAGAGAAACAGGAGCGAATTAATCAGTCAAATAGCGTGCTCTTTCAAAACATTATACAAAATCCCTCTGAAGTATCAGTGGCATAAGTACTTTTTACTGAAATTCATCAGATTCTGAGAATGGTGGACTAGGGCTTCGATAACGGTTTTAATTAAAAGAGAGTTCATGAGATCCGCTTTTAAGCGAGTTCAACCCCTTTTGCTCTATGTGACAATACAACCCTGGGGAGATTTACTAAAAAGGGATATTTAGAGAGAAAAAAAAAATTCTCTCTACGGTCAATTGACCAGGACTAATGTCCCTTTAAATGCCCAATAACTTGGAAAAACGATCATCTTCTTTTAGCTAAAGTTTCGTTTTTAAACAAAAGCCTCTTTGCGTCGTAAAATTGAAGAGACGAGTAGTCCCTTTTTCCCCGAGGGTACGACCAATTTTATTGCACCCACAAGTGTCCTGCATCACTGGACTTGTTGATATCTCCTCTAGTTTATCGAGCACCTAATTTTAGATGTTCAAATCTACATATTTTAGAGGGAAGGAAAAAAAAGGACGTCCTGGTAAAATATGTGAAGGTTCCGCTCTAGATGGCCCAGATAAAACAAACTGCGCCCATATTTTATTCCCTTTAGGTAGATTTCTTTTCTTCAAAATACCTATTGTAATGTACCAAGTAGTCGCAGATTCAAAAAATTTTCTATACGTTTTTCGTTTCATACCTCCTGGACCCCAAAACCATCCTCAGTTGAAAAGTTTATATATATATATATATATTAGCACGATAACTGGAGCAATTTTAATGTGAGGGTGACGATATCCGGTATTTAGAGCTTTTATCTCAATAGCTCGGACGAGTTCGTTAATGGCTGAAATCGGACCAGCGATTCACCTACTTTACTTAGGGCTTAAAAGACAAAATTGGCATTTTCTATTGAAATCCTAGTCCTTTTACAAAAAAAAACTTTAAGACCTCTGCGAGGGCGTGTAAAAAATTAATTAAAGCAGGTTTGGACGAGCCAGGCGCAAAATATTGAACTAGCTAAACTTTTAAAAAAATTTGAATTTATACCGGGAAATTATTAAATATTTTATTAATAAAATTATCAGATGTTTTTCTAGGGGCTCAGGGGCGCAATTTTTCTTATAATCATTTTTATAACATAATATATATTTTGTGTTTATACATATTAATTTTAATCATGAAAAGAAATCTACCTTTAGTCCCTGCTACCGCAGGGTCATTATTTTGATTAGCGTGTTATAAATTCAGAAGGTACTCCATGACATATTGGACCGTCGAGGGAGTGTATCTTAAGAGTGATGTCGGCGTTTATTCGCATGACGACATCGCGATGACTATCGCTTAAACAAGGAAATTTCATGGTATAAATCTACTTATAATAGGCTGCTCGAAAAATAAAATAATAAAACCAAAAATGGGAGGCTAAAATCATTCAGATGTATTCAATTTTGAGATGGAATTTTTCTGAAATCGTTCCCTCTAAAGCGAGGGATAACTCGGGTTCACCGTGTACTTACGATAACATCACAGGCGTCAAATTGACCTGATTTTAAGCCCTCGAATGTTTTTTTAAACTTTATCTTCCTCTCAACGGGTCCGAAAATGCCCATTATTCCGTCCCATCGAACGCATTTCCGAGTTTCGCTTTCCGCACGTTTAGCCGTTTTAAATGGGGGTCGCCCTACACAATCAGAAGTTAAAGAAGAAAAAAATGAAACAAAAGAAGTTCAATAAATCAAGGTCAGTTTTAATAGACGTTGAATCCCCGAACTGTCAAATAAAGATTCGATAAATCTCAGTAAGACGATGATCCATCAATGAGAAAACTTTTCCTTCTGTTGTCACTGGCAGGAATGCGACAGTCAAAAGTTTTCAAAAGTCAATAAATCATCCCGTTTTAAAAAGATACTTTCATTTTAATTATAAAATAATATTAACAAGGACAATAACAACTTCCTTATCATGGTAACCTACATTGTGATTATATCGAGTTTCTGATTAAACCCGGCCAAGAATATTCCTTCTATTCAAGTCCGAATCGATATCCCACACAAAGGAATTCCCTTTTAGCGAAATTTTGATTAAAAATATTTTTTATATTAAATAATAAAGTTGTAAAAAGTTAAATTTCTCTTCCGGTGATATGTGTTTCGATTAATGGAGTATCCGTGTAGTTCATTAAATAGCGGGAGCCGATTCCATTTCGGTTGTGCGTTTATTGATCTGCCTTCAATATCGTGCCTTCTGATTGAAAAATTTAAAAACGGTGAATGCATCGGAATTTTTTTAAAGAAAAACAATTTTAAGGACGAAAAAGGGGCTTGAATAGTGAGGTGCTTCCTCGGATTAACTTAGAGGGCAAAGGTTGACGCGTCCACAAAGATGCTGAGCAGGTGGAGAGGGCTGAGGGACACACCTCACCAAAAGCAGTCTGGACGCATCTAATTATCTAATCTTAGCGAGTCAAGTGGCGGGACGCATCTAACCAGCACGCACCTCACCTAACCCGGTTGAAGAAATAAGAAGCCCAGTTGCCACGAATTTTCAGGAATTCTTAACCATCCAGAAGGCTGCACACAAAATTACAGCACCGCAGGAAAATTGATGATTTTCTATTTAAAAAACAGCCACATAAATAATTCTCAGACGTGAAATTAAGAGCGTTGAAAAGAGGGGAAGCATTTGAGTAAATTAAATTGAGGAGTAAGACATTGCAGAGGGGTGGACCAAAAGGCTATTTTTCATTGGAGCGGACACGTTGCAGAGGAACTGCAAGGGTAGAATGAAGGGAAGAAGGAGGAAAAAAAAACGAAGAAGGGTCTTGTCGTCTTCGCTTTGGAAAATACGAGTTCCGCATTCTAATGAAGAGCTTTTCTCCGTCTCAGCTTCCCATTTAAAAAGGGGAAATTCCTACCTTTAATTGACCTGATCCTTCGAAAATGGAGGACAACCAGCAAAAAAAGTGCATCATGGGAACATCCTGAAACAATAAACGAAGGGTGACTAACGGTTTTCCTTCTCCGACACATAATCAACGGGAATTTCTAGCAACATCAGGCTATGACATTGGTACCATCCATAAGGGAATCGATGGCAATTACTTCCTACCCTCTAAATCCTAAAATCACTTACATCCTGTACTGTTTTTTTAATGTTCGTAAGAAGTCTTTTCTCTATGACGGTTTCAATCGATTCTTTTAAAAAACTCATAAAAAATTCATGGCTTCCCGACTGTTTGGCTAATTGAACTCTTCAAGATTGCAATTTGCGTCAGCGGCTGGCAGGTTCTGGGGTCGAATATTGACGTACCGTCTTGTTTTTCTTCTTGAAGAAAACCACGTTTTTAAACATTTTTTCGTTGCGTTTTTATATTTCATGCGTAGAGAGGATGTAGGAGAGTACATTTTGTATCCATATGTCATCAGAAACGTCATGTGCGGAATACTAATTCCTACCGCTTTTTCAAATGTTGATGAACTCTCGATGATGTAATTTTATTTTACCCTCTAGCCATCAAAAACCATGACATTTTCCTGTTTATGCTGTAAAACATTTTTTAACCTGAAAACCGTTTTTCTGTACTTGCCATATCACCGTGCGGAAAATGGAATCATATAATAGCTTTCATTGTTAAAATGAGCATGAAGTTATTCACACGTTTTGTTTAATGGAAAAAATAGTCATTCGGTTCTCCCTTTGTGGGTCGGAATAATAAATCTTAAGTTTTTATTAATTAATGTTACGTTGACGCTATCATTCGGACGTTCGTTACCTAAAGGCCTCCTTATGGACTTTTGTCACGTTCTGGAATTTTTTTTCTTTTGTTATAACGGATAATAACGAAACAAACTAAACTAACAAAAATCTCATTTAATTTTATTTATTCTTTAACGTTTTCCTATCATAATTTTTATCGTGTTTTACAACATGCAAATTTGTAGAAGGTAAAAAAAGTCGCACGTGCAGTTTTGGTACTTATGGCGTGTTAACGTGATAGTTTGAAAGAAAATAGGAGTTTTTTAAAATAGAAAAATTCTTCAATTTATTTAGAATTGATTAATGTAAACATTAAAAAAAAAGAGTGTATAAGGAGTGTTTGATGAAAATTTGGTGAAGATAATCTGACGAAGCTATTTTGGTGTAGAAACACCCGTTTGTCAGGTTTCGGGCGTTTAATTTCTATTTTACCGCGTTTTTAATCGCTTTCCTTGATTTTTAAAAACATCCATTTTATCCGATGTTCTGGTGCTTATTAATTTTTTGACGGGTTTATCGTTTTCCTCGAGAAAAAAGATTTTCGAACCTTTCTTTACAGTCTTTCGCCATTGGATGAAAATTGGGGTCATGAACAATCCCAGAAAAAATTGGCGACGGACGGCTGGCACCACAGACAATCTTATAATTATCATCAATTTTTCTCTACAGAGACTGTAAAGAGGGGTCCTAAAAACCAAAAATAGGGGTGTCACAATAACCTCTTTTTGAGAAAGTTGCAAGGTCTTAAATATCTTGAGTAAACTTAAGAAAGTCGGTATCTCGTGTATAAAGTTCTTATCGTATAAAAAGTTGACTATCGCTGCATAAACTTCTTACGTCATAAGTTTGGTAAGATATGGCACGTATCACCAGAATAACCCTAACCCAACATGACATTTCCAATTTGATCAAAATTTCAGTCAAAAATCTGGCATTAAGCAATATCGAAGGGGTTTAAACACCGTCCATTAACCAGATCAGAGAATCCTGAAATGTATGCAAATCCGATAGCTTCCATGTGGAACGATTTAAACACTTCCCAACGACCGAACAATGTTATACATCAAAAGCTCGTTGTAGCCTATTTAAAATCAATGTTAAAATAAAATAATTAAACATTAAAAAAAATAAATTACGCTTTTTAATTAAAATATGAAAAAAGTCATTGGAGGTTCATTAAATAAATAAAATGAAATAATGTTTACTCGGTGATTTAAAAGGAAAGGTCGAGTTTATTTTGGCCTTTTTGAAAAAGGTTTGGCTAATTAAGCTGTATACTATTGATCAGCAATTGGCGCCCTTTAAAGGATCTTGATTGTACATCGAGGGGAAACCCTGGGTTAATGTGATCACCGTAAAATCTCCCCTAAAACGCCCTGCACTGCACTTTTCTAGTGTGGTAAATTTTTAAATTTTTTAACGTCTGATCACTGGCTAAAGGATCGCTAATTATGATAGGAAGTCTTTCTATGATCTTGATAGTGGATTGAGGGGGAAAACCCGGATTTAACGTGATCACCGGTAAATCTCCCCCTTAAAACGTCCAGCGTGCAATCCCGGACTGCACTTTTCGGGGGCGGTGATAAATGTTCAAATTTTTTAGTATTGCTTTTATGGTAATGATATTGACGGAAGGAGTATATCGAAGGCTCGGATCGCATAAATCAGAGGCTTTCTGACTAGGAAAAGGGGAGATAAGGGCAGGAGTAAAGTCGGGGTAAGCAGTCTTCAAGGTCTGCCTTATTCCTGTACTAGAAACCTTACATATGGATAAACACAATACGACATCTTCCCTCCAAACTTATCCCCACTGTCCATATCGTTTAAAACGATCTGCAGCTCCCCTTCACTTTTTTTAAAGCACCGACTCAATTGTACCAAAAAGTACATTTCCAGGAGGTAAAATCAGTTCTTTTTTTAAAAGAAGGATTTTCCAATTGTAGTATCTATCAAATCTAAGAGTTCTTTGCTATTTTTTTCTGGTTAGGGAGCGAAACTTAAGTGGTAGGATTTGGGTTTAGCATTGAAGAAATCCTTGATAAACATCTTCCCTTTTTTTTTCTCTCTCTCCATTCCCATCTGGATTTAGACGTCTCGGACTTTCTTTGCTCAGCGATTGAGCTCGTTGCTGAGGTAGATACCCTCCCCTTCTTAACCTTTTCCTCGAAAATATTAAACATTTCGCCTATTGTGGCTATTCAACCCTTTTCAAGATGTTTCCGACCTGTTTGCCTCTTTCGGCAAAGTAATCCACGCTCCTTTCGAGTTTCTAATCAACCCAAAAGGAAATATTTTATACGCTAGAGTTTGTAAATTATTTGTGAGATCTCTAAGATCTGTGAAAATTTAAATGGAATTTTTAAATTGCTTTTAGTTACTTAATAAAAAATATAAATGAATTTTGAAGATTGATATTCGTCACTTTATTTCAAAGATATTCATATGTAAATGTAGTCGGGGGAAAACTTTTTCCTCGACTTAAGCCAGCTTTAATGAAAAACTTTTCCTTCCTTTTCTTTTTATCTTAAAAAAAAGAAAAAAAAAATTAATGGGGAAGTGGAGTTTCGAATTGTAAACAATAGCCTACTGTTTAGGGCGGCGTAAGGGATCATTTCCATAAGCCGAAGGGATCCTACGCCTCTTGGGTCTGGTAAAATAATTAACCGGGTCCAATAACACAACAATGAAGGCCGGGTGGGGAGGTGTCAGGGGTCGGGAGGATGAATTTGCAAGTCAGATTTTAATGCCTCCGTCGACTTGACCGGGAAAGGGAGAAATCCTTCTATCAAAGTCGTCGGGAAGCGTGTCCAGCATTTATCTCGGCCTTATATTCATTTATGCCTGTTTGAGCAACAGACGTTTTCCCATTTTCCTGCAAAACAATGATAACAAGGATCCCATGGGATCTTTCTATTGACACTGTTTATCAACTTGCCAAATGTCACCCGTGTCCAAATCAATCGAAGGCCAAAAACGTATCTCGAGACAAATGCTCCAATTACAAATAGCTTCTGAACAACAAATCTACCTAAAACATTAAAATCTTGATTTAAAAAACCGTTAAAACGAAATGAAATCGCCCATTTCAGTCTGATTGAAATGCGCTAATTTACTTTCCACCAGATCAAACAGCCTCCTGGTAAAGCTAACAGAAAAAACGACTTTTAAATTCGTTTCACGTTTTCAAATTATTGAAAAACCTAAGGCTGTGAGTTAAATTAGGCTATTTATATTTCAAGGAGGGAAATAAAGCGAAAGGGGGTGTGCTCATGTGTTCGGAGTAGATTTTCATCTTATTCAAATGCATATTGTTCACGTCTCTAAATCTTCAAGAATATTCCCTAACAACTGTTTCCATTCTTTTATATTGTGTCTTTCTTAAAAATTAAAAATTAATAAAAGAACAATTAAGGCTAAAAAGGAAGGAGGCATTTTTAGGGGGGGTTTTACCTGGACGAAGTGGCACATAAAGCTTACGCCCTACCAAACACGAAAACTCAATTTAAAACGTCCTTCCTCCCCTTAAGCCTATAAAGAAATTCTGCATTACCGAAACACGGAAGAGGGATAAAAAAAAATGGCAATAAAGACATCAAGGTTTATCGCGTGTGTCGATCGAAGGCGGGTCCCTAGTACTAAAATTTTAGACGTATAAGGGAGAGAATTGGCCATTTTCGAAAGATTTACAAAGGGAAGTATATTAGAAACGTATGGAAAGCAGGCACGTATTGATAGACCTTCTCTTGTCCCTCGAATTGTCAACTGGGGATTGGGTTAGATAAATAGGAAGGCATATTGCATTGTCACCCCCTCCCAATCGGCCGCGCTCGCTCGTTTCTGCACATGTGTCCCAAACCACTCTATTTACATGCATTATATATTGTTCGAATATAACAAGAGTCTCTTCGAAAGCTCGTATAGGAGACTCGTAAACAATTTCGAAAAATTTTTTTTACTCTCCCTACGAAGCAGTACAAAGCATTAACTTCGTGGTCCCAGGTGGGCGCGCACTTCACAGCAACTTTACGTTCGTGATACGTGAGAGGGGGAAACTCCTTTATAAATTCGACCAACTTTTGTTCTACTCTTGGGAAAACGTTGTTTTCACGTCTCTTTTAATAGTAATAAAACTAATAAAACTTAACTTTTTGACCAGTCCTTTTGAAGAAGCATCCACTCCTAATGTAGAATTCTTTTCACTTTTGGGCAGGAAATTTTGAAGCCCAGTATTTAGGTACTGCAAAATTTTGGTATTATATTTTATAAGCTGCTTGAGGATTGCTGCTATAGATTTTTAAAAGAAAACATACATGGGAAGTGGAGGGGCATAAGAAATGTAATGCATATGTATGGACGTTTAGCAAGTGAATCCGAGGCCTAGGGGGTGGGAGCTTTTAGAACAATAGGTTGAAGAACCTTTTTTTACCGAGTCCCCACAGCAGTAAAATCCCCAGTTGACTTTTTATTATTTCGTATCCCCGACTCAACCCTCTTACCGGCAATGATTGCCGGTAAGTCATCCCCTCCGTCTGATTTAATCCGACTACCCCTGAAGCTTTTACGACGCCTTCCCCGCAAAAGTTGAGTTTAACTCGACGACATTCCTCTTGAGCGTCCGCTTTCCCTTCTCCCCCGTTCCTTTCCTCAATTGTTTCTCTCGGGTGGGTTCCCATTTAAAAAACATTCTAAATTTAATTAAAACTCTTTCGCGGGTTCCTCGAGGATTCCGGCCCGTTGTGGTTTTAATCCGTTTCGATAATTAAGACATTTTAAATTACGCTTCTTCATTTATTCGACGAATTTTCCTCTTAAGAAAAACGTTAACCCTCCCAAAGGTAATTATTTAAAATAAATCTTTTACATCGTCCCAAAAATCCATATTTTTGAGCCTGAAAATCTCATTTTCTTATGAAAAAAACCTCAGAAAACAGCACCTTAAGTTACCATTGGAGATGGGCAAGTTACCATACATCTGAAAAGGGTTTCCTCTACTAAAATTTTTTCAGAAAACGCCAAAAATAAATTTTCTTGAACAAATTCTAAAAATGCCAGTGTCAGGTGTTTTTTGAGCAGAAATCGAGAAAAACCCTCACAAATCCATTTTTTTTCGTTGCAAAAAAAGAGAAAAATACTTATGGGGTAAAAAGGCAAAAGATAAAGAAAAGCGACCCAAAATGCTGGGAAAATGTAGTTTTTTTCCCCTGTGTTGGTATTGGAAACAGGACCGCGAGGACGCCCAAAATTGATGTTTTTTGACCAAAAGATTGTTGTAAACTCCTTGAATTTTTTTAAAGTCCACAAAGTAATTTGTTTTCATTTAAACTCTGGACTTTTAAACTTCGTTTGTCTCATTTGGTTTCTATTGTTATTTATTTAAGTCACGAAACATGATGGCGAGACCGAGATTGCCGTTATTCAAATTAATAAAAACACAAGTTACGTACGGAAATGAATTTTTCTTAATTTACCCTAGAACGTGTATTTTAAAATGGAGGTTGAACATGCGGAGAACGCGATAAATCCGTTTTCTGGAACCGGAAAACGAAGATTCAGCGTTTACCATCCCCTTATGCTAGTTTAGGGCTTTTCCTATTTTACGAACGGGGATTTATTTTGTTCTCAGCAGATGGGACAAAGTGGCAATTAAATTTCGTTACTTTTTTATACACTAACAAAACCTTGAGAAGGGAAAGGGGTGGAAGTGAGTGATAGTCTGCAGCGGCCCAGTTGCAATCGATATCATTCTTCGGGTGAGGGGCGAGGCGGGCTGTTGGCAGAAAGCGAGGGGGGGGGGGGTCCACACCTGTTAGTGTCTGCACAAAACTCCGTTTATACGCCATGTACAACTCATTGTGTCATTAACTTCACCTGCTTTTCGAGACGAAAACCATAAAATCTAAACATTTTCTCATCAAAATACTCCTAATATGGACCTGCATGCCAGGAATTTTTTAAATTAACCCGACAAGAATTTTTTCGTGTTGCCTTTTTCAGAATGAAAACCTCAGGCGAGAAGTTAACCCCATAACTTCGCATTAGACTTCGTGGTCCCGCCCGCTAATCATAAAAGAGGTGCCGCTCTCCGGGAACTAAATAAAAGCCGAAAAAGGGACCGGAGTTTTGAAAATTAGAAAGGAAGAGGAGAAGAAAAAAAAGGATTTTCAGACTAAAAGTCGGGGTGATTAGAGCGAAAAGATCAGACCTCGACAAAGAAACCTTAATTAAGGCTTTCCGGGATTCACCGCTAATGGAACACCCGTGACAATCAATGCCAACTTTTTAATTATTTAAGCCTTGTGTATTTATTTTCTTAAAAATTTGATAGATTGTGTATGCTTAATGATGATGTTATACGAATCGGTTTTCCCCCATAATCAACTTTCAGGAGAAAAAAAACATTCACTTTAGTCCCCTACTGTTTTGGTCTGCGGTGATGAAGAAGCTGTCATTACAGATTTAGCTTCTCCGATGGCTAAACGACGAGCTGACTCAGAGGGCCTTCTTGGATCTATTACCGAAGGCGACTAATTGAATTGTCGGCCACACCATTTCCCTCCCGTCCTCACTCAAAACTGATTAGCCAGACGCTCGATCAGAAATGAGTTCTCTGGAAATTCTCTTGTTTACTTTCCATTTCTCTCTCTCTTTTGTAGAAGTATCGACTCGGAAAAAGCGAGTTGCCGGGGGGTGCAATATGGGGCCGTGCGTTATGAATTCAGATGCCTATTGTGTAGATAAGGAAGTGAGCCGGTGGTTTATGTTGGCAAAGCTGTTATTGCAACCATTCGCTTCTCTAATGCTTTCACAAAACGGCTGATAAAAGTCGAGTCCAAACTTCTGTTCTGAATCATATCCCTTTCCATTTGCGTAAAACTAAAAACACATGGTAGACATTTTTTTTAAATAAATGAAAAAACGGAATCTCATAGGCTGAATATTTATGTAAGGTAGTCATTAGGTCGTATTTAACCAAAAAATTTGTAGGTTATTCAACAAACGGGTTAATAAGTCATTTGACTTGAATTCGCGTTAATGAAGGGAGGCCTTTCTGACAATTAGACTAACTGCTGATGAGCGTGTCCGAGTAATGCACTCTCGGTTTTTGATGGTCCATTTCCGTCAGGTATGCGACTCCCTGGTATGCAGCAATTTAAAAGATTAAACTTAAAAAAATATACGTCCTTTAATTTTCCTGGCTTAAGTGAGATTTTCCTCGAAGAATCAAGAGATCAGACGACTACAAGAGGGTAATTAAAGGCCTTAGACTCTAACGAGGTGCGGCTTCGGTTCTTACGATCTTGGATTTCCATTCCGACAAATCCCCTAGGTTTATCTCAAGTAAATAAAGCAAAAGAAAAGAAGCGGTTTTTCTTTTAAAAACATGCCGTGACTCGAAACCAGTATTGACCCAGTAGGTTGAATAACTTTATTATTACTTTCCAATCTTAAAAAAAGCAAAAATTTTTTCTTTTCCATGACATCTCGACTTTTTCCTTCTATTGTTTTTATAAAACAAAAATACAACAGGACGTATGGATTCAGGAAACAGAAGTTCGAGACGTCTTCTGCCGGAAAAGAAACTTGTACAACTTGTCACATATACTTCGTAAGGATGTCCGATTCTTTTCAAGTTTTTATTTATTTTTACTCTAGAAGCGTTTTTTGTTCCACGAGATGCTCAAATAAAAATTAATAAGACCTTTGTTTTCGCCGTTTTTTTTCTGAATTCTTAAAGGGACATTTAGGTAGATTTCTTTTCTTCAAAACTACCTATTGTAATGTACAAGTCGCAGATTCAAAAAATTTTCTATACGTTTTTCGTTTCATACCTCCTGGACCCCAAAACCATCCTCAGTTGAAAAGTTTATATATATATATTATATATTAGCACGATAACTGGAGCAATTTTAATGTGAGGGTGACGATATCCGGTATTTAGAGCTTTTATCTCAATAGCTCGGACGAGTTCGTTAATGGCTGAAATCGGACCAGCGATTCACCTACTTTACTTAGGGCTTAAAAGACAAAATTGGCATTTTCTATTGAAATCCTAGTCCTTTTACAAAAAAAAACTTTAAGACCTCTGCGAGGGCGTGTAAAAAATTAATTAAAGCAGGTTTGGACGAGCCAGGCGCAAAATATTGAACTAGCTAAACTTTTAAAAAAAATTTGAATTTATACCGGGAAATTATTAAATATTTTATTAATAAAATTATCAGATGTTTTTCTAGGGGCTCAGGGGCGCAATTTTTCTTATATAATCATTTTATAACATAATTATATTTGTGTTTATTATTAATTTTAATCATGAAAAGAAATCTACCTTTTAGTCCCTGCTACCGCAGGGTCATTTTCTTTAGAATCGATTTCATTCAGTAGTTTCTTCAAATTCTTAACAGGTGGCGGTCAATCTCATATGAAATACCTATTTTATAACCTCAGTAGGTAAAGTTTTCTCCAAACAAATAAATCCATTTTCTGAAAGCCTAAAAAACTGCATTTGTCAGATTTTTGAAGTTTTCCTCATTTTTTCGATGGATGAATTTTGTCCTCTTTCGACCGAAAAAAACACCTTTTTATGGTATTTTCCTCAGGTTTGTTAAACCCCGATTCAAAAATTTTCTGGAGTTTTCCTCCATTCTACTACTCAAAAATTTGACGTTGAGTTGATTGAACCGTGATCTATTGGCTTCCTATCTATGGCCGTTGGCATAGTTTCCTACCAGGCAGAACCACGATCGCCACCTCATTATTGGCTCAATTTTAGCTCACTGTTTTTCGCTGCCTGAGAATGTATTTTTTTTTTGTATTTCCGCCATTGTTAATGGGTTGAATATGAACTTTTAACAAATTAGTGAGAAAAAAATTGAATTGAAAAAAAGTCCAATTATGTAAAATGTCAATTACGGTAAAAAATGAAAAAAAAAAATTCCCATTCGCTCATTTAAAAAAAATGTACCTATATAAATAAATAAATCAACAAAAATGGGAGGTAAAAAAAAGAAAAAACTAATTAATTGTAATAAAAGATCAACAAACGGACAATTTACCATTGTAATTGTTCAAGTGGTGATAAGGTAATGGACTTTAAACGGAACCGTACGGTACAGCGGGTTGGTTCACCCTTTCGCCCTCCCGCCCTTTTTCGCCTCCGCCACCTCGCCCTTCACCATCTACCGAACTTCCCACCCCCTCCAAAACGACGGAGAGACATCGCTTTCCCGAGCTCAGTTTCTCACTAGTTCCCCGTGAAGCAACATGCTCCCTATCACCTGTAAGCCAATATTTACGTCACCTTTATTTTCCTGCACCTCATTTTTTTTAAATTGATTTTTATTTGTTTATTAATTATGTTTTTTTTAAATAAAATTTTTTTTTGTTTTATTAACTTTTTTTATTTATTTAAATACTACATTTTATAATTAAACATTCTAATCCTGTACTAACCACAATGCATTTAATTAAGTTGATTAAAAAATTTAATTATGATCAATTATTAAAAAAATGCAATCACCTCAAATTGAATTTTTAATTGTTAAAAAGAAATTTAATTTTTAATATTCCTAAGTACTTAAATAAAATATATTTAGGGACTAATAATCAAAATTAAATTATGTGAATGGGTGGGGAAAAAAAAAGAGAAAAAAAAAGTTGTTAAAATAAACAAACGTGGTTTTGTTTGACCATATTGTAGCCAATGTGTGTGTGTAAAAAATTATCCGTTTTCCCTTACGCAAATAAAATAATTTTTTTCCAAACATATTTAACATCAATACAAAAAAAAAGAAACAATTTTACTTTTTGGTGATCGCCGTTTCAATTAATTATCGGTATAAAAAAATAGAAGTTAGTTGATTTTTTCGGTTTATTTTTATTTACTTTTTTGGCTTTTTAGGTCCGGGTGAATTATTGAATGAAGTTTTTAGAGGGTTCGCGCGAAACGTCCATCAGCCGTTCGAGTTATCAGCTCGTAAAACCCCCTTCACGATCACTAAAACGTCTTTCTAATTAATTTTTGATTAGGCTTTATAAAAGTCATTAATCATATAACTTCTCGGTTTTCGTTAAAATTTTACTTTTTATGAAAATAAAGAGGGTAAATTTTACTACTTTTTTTAATGACTGCATGGGGATTTTAATTAGAAGTTTAATTAAACAACAATTCAAATGAAATTGATATTGCTAGACTATTTCTAAGTTTTAAAGTAAAAGTTTTAAAAAATACGATTAAAATGGCAAATATTATAATACAGGGTGTTTCTGTCACTCTGGACCATTAGTTTATCTCCAAGGCTTTTGGCCTAAAAAAAATGGCATCTTCGACTTTTTAAATCCGATTTACAGGGTGCACCAGAGCTACCATACTCCAAATAAAATCCCTACTTTTGATTAAGGATTTGTAATCTTCGCAAAATAAGTTGATTGACAGTTCATATGACCTTCTTTGACGTTTTTTCGAAAATACCTATTTTTAGCCTTATTTTATCCCTGAATTCCGGAAATTACCCTGTAAAAAATCCGATGATGAAAACCAATAATTCCCTTCGAAATTAAAGATGTTTACATTTATACCGCCCACTTTATCCGATACCCTGTATAAGGACACTAGCAAAAGAAGATCATTTTCTCTGTTATAGAAATAAAGCCTATGATGGGCTCAATCGGGATTTTTTTAAACCAAAATAATAGTTAACCAATAATGAAGGAAGAAATAACCGTAAAACTAATAACAGTGAAAAGATAGAAATGACGTGATAGACGGAATAGCTCACCTGACGAGGCTTTTTAAGCCGAAACGCGTCGTGAGATACCTGTTTTCGGTCATTTATTTCTATTGGTTAATTATTGATACTAAAATCACCTCCTTGCGAATCACTCGCAATAAAAATTAAAATGTAAAATAATAGTATTTACACTATAAAAATGCCAAATGGGGATTTCGTGCGGCTATCCGTCTCCAATTTTTCAGAATAGATGCCCCAATTTCCAGGCTATTTAAGGCTAAGGTGTGATGATTAGAGGGATTGACTGCGGCCTTCTAGCGCTTCAGGATAAAAGGATAAAATTTTGATTTTGAGATAGCGAAATCGTTTCCCTTTTTCAGTTTTTCCCGGAAATCCTCCACCAAAAATTCCTTATTTTTCGAAATAACGAATTTCAATTAAATTTCCCAATCTCATTTTTGTTCGGTATATTCAAAATCAACAAATATCTCAAAGATGCTTTGCGGCATATTTCCAAAGGGTATCTATATGCAAAGCATGGAATAATTAGCCTATACGCGGCCCTCCCTCACGACTTCCCTTGAATTCAAAACGGGAGAAAGACACGCCCTTCGCGACCCATCCGGATTACTTAGTAGGTATAACTAAAAACCGACAAAGAACGCTCGAAAACAGTTTTGTATCAGCTTTTCATCAAGTTTGAATTTACTTCCTCATTAAAATACGCCATAAAACATTTTTTTTTTCTATCTAAAAACTTCTTTAACGATTTTATAATAAAAGACGAAGTAATAACGATACACGAAACTCAGATTAAACGTTGAAATTAATACAGGGTTGAAACATACTTGAAATTAGTAGTTTACACGCCATCTCTTTGCGTTTTGTAATCAAAGTTAAAAAAAAGTAATAAAGAAGGATTCTCCATTTCCTATTTGCATAGATCTCCCTGACAATTTCAAATAGAGGAAAAAGATTTTTTTCTCTCTTCAGGGGAAGGGGGTGAAAACCGTTTTATTTCCAGCTCAGAACAAAGGAGTCAATTCGGAAAAAAATCAGAATCACGATCTGATAATACGTCGGTTTTCATCGCACTATGACTGACTTCTTGTATTCAAGTCCTTTCAGGGTCCTTCTGTAAGGTTTTTAAAAATTTTAATTGCGGTGTACTAAGCCCTTAAAGGACGATTCGTTGTTGCCGGCGGTGCCGTATTGCGTTTCTCAGAACTACCAACCGGTAGATCTCCGCCAATTTTGTTTTTTATTTCAATACCTTGCTGTATGCTCTGCGGGTCATTTTGATCCTTAGGATTGAGGATAATTAGAATTTATAAAACATTTTACACCAGAAAACGCAGGGCAAAGGTTCAAAATTAACTTAAAAATGATCTAAAATCCATTCTGTTTTAGGCTTGACTGAATTTTCTCTTTGTATTCAGTTTACATTTTAAATTAACTTAGGCCATAATGTACGAAATTTCTTCATATAAAGGATTATTTGACAATTCAAAGCCTTTAATTTCCCGAGTTAATAACGTTCACCCGCAGGAATCCACGAGGTCGAACCGCCTTTGAAGTGGTTCTTTTTCGGTTTTTCTTATAAAAAAAATTTTTTTGAGGCTCTTTTTGGTTTGTACAGGTAGGGGAGTTTGAAAATAAAGGAGATAGGATAATTATGAATAGAGGCGAAAATGCTAAGTACCGTGTAGTTGAGGGGGTTATATGGGGAACGAGGTAATTCCTTCTAATGTTAACAACTCCGGGAGCATCTTATTTCCCCTTAGCGTTCTGCGACTTTCGAGATATCTAAAGGATGTTTTCACCATTTCTGCTCCTCCTTTACAACGGAACACAAATTAATACGTGGGAGGGCCGTTCTTGAATTAAATTCTACTGGGGGAGAAAAGGTTGTTTGAAGGAATTAATCCGCTCAGAGTTAATGTTGTATAGAAAGGGGGGTATGACATGTTTGAATATTAATAATGAAACGCTTCTAATTAAGATCGGAAGCGTGGATTTTGGGGTTTAAAAGTAATGAAAAACCGAAATAAAGGCTTAAGTAGGTAATAGGGTATCCTTAAGATATAGTTTGGCAACACTGTTAGAGCTTAATCAAGTATATTGACAACACTGCTTTCTCATTGTAAATTTGGGCAACGCGTAACAGGTTGTTATTGACTCAGTTTTATAGCGTTCCTTTCACATTGTAATAGACGAGAATTGGAGTAGACTGGCAACACTGCTTTATTGGTGTAACAGGTGTGGTTATTTGTAGCGCACCCGAAAACATTACAAGGCTTATATTGAAACAGATTTTGGAGTTGGGATAATTTGACATGTTTGGCAATATTGCTACTATTGGCGTACGTATGTTGGATGAGTTTGGCAGCCTTGCTTTGTAGGTGATTGGTACAACTGTTTCTTTCTGTTAGATTAACAGAGCAAGACAAACAAATATCTTAAGTGGAATTTTTTTCTTGACGTAACAGGTGGGGAAGTAATGACAAGTTTGGCCCACTTCTTCCGTATATTGACAGAACTGCTATCATGTAATAGGGGTGCATTGAGGTGGTCAGTTGGGAACACTGCTCTCTTGGTATATACTATTTTGGCTGTAGCAACTGGTGGTGATATTGCGAAGATTGTGAACTAGAGTTTGTGCTAGAACTAATTTCTTGTATTTCTGGACTGAATCCTTTTGAAGCTATTGATAAACGACCTGGCTTAAAATAAAAGAGAGTTTTCTCTCGTTGCGTGCCCTGTCTTTTGATAATTAAACTTAGATCAGTCACTGTCATATCTG
>JACGAQ010001509.1:0-58128 GCA_014119065.1 Orius insidiosus | reverse complement strand
GAAGGAAAATTGAACCGATATATCGGGGAAAATTGAACCGATATATCGGAAGGAAAATATCGGAATGAACCGGTATCGGAAGGAAAATATCAGATGAACCGATATATCTGAAGGAAAAATAACAGTTGAACCGGTATATCGGAAGGAAAATAGATGAACCAATATATCGGAAGGAAAATTGAACCGGTAATCGAAAGGAAAGAAAAAGAAAAAAGAAAAGAAAAAAGAAAACCGCGTTTATTAATAAAATTGAAAAAATAAAAACAATACTTTTGCATAAACGCCTTACGGCATGGTTTTATGAACCGTCTGCCGGTAGTTCGGCCAAACAACTCTTAACAACGAAAAATAAAAAAATGAAAAAAAAGCATATCCATATAAATTTATAATCGAGAAACATAACACAACATAACAGGAACATAACAACCGGGCACTTGGGGAACTAAAAATTGAACTCTCGTACCATAACGCTCTGTACTTTGAGGCGACGGCAGTACCTGGCCACAATCTCTCCCACCCCTCTTCTCCGTTCAGCATCCTGACCACATCGCCTAGGAAAAGGATTTGGGCTCCCAAGGGGTACTCTAAACTCCCGCAGCACCGGGCAGACACACACGAAGTGAAACCAATCTTCCTTCTCCCTCCTGTTACACAGGGAGCAAAGTGATCTGCGATCCTCTTCTTCTTTGTATGTTTTGTGGTTGAGGTTGAGCATCTCGCATCGTATTTTAAAAACCCACCTTATCGTATTTAAACCCGCGTTGCTGAATGTCTTTATGGAGGCACATCTCCTTTCCGGGTCGAGGCGTCGGTATAACGTGAATCTCGGACATGTTGGACCGGTGTAGTGAGAACCTCTTTTTTTCTTCTATAAACTCCTTCAATATTATTTCGCTGTCCCTCTGTAGTCTCTTCCCCGTCCAGCCGCTCCAGCCTGTTGCTCAGTCCGTACCTCGTCGCGTGCTCGCCCCATTTCCTAGCCCACGCAATGTCCAATCTTATTATTTCCTTCGCAATCCTACGAGGCAGACGAGCGTCCGACATGTTCGCGATTCGAATCAGATACCGATGATGCATTCCAAGCGTATAAGCCGATAACGTGTCCATTTCCGTCTCGAGATGAATAAGGTAATGTGGCGTACAATTAGGGAGCCAGAACAGTTTTTTTAAGAACGTCATTTGTACACCTTCCAGGATAGTGCTTTCCTCGTAACCCCAAACCTGTGCTGCATAGCTGACTATAGCTCTTACCACTGCGTAATAAATTTGCATTTTGGCATCTAGCGTAACTGAGCTATTATTAAAGGCACGCGCCCATGTGTAATTTATAGCAAATCTGGCAGTGTTGGCTTTTCTCCGAGCATGCTTCGTGATTGAGAGCCGTGGAGTCATCAACATACCAAGGTAAGTATTCATTTACTATTTCTATGTCCTGCCCTTTGTACTTCCAGGATTCCGCAGAACTCCTTCGACCTCCTTTCTGGAATATAAGTACTTTTGATTTGTCCAGATTCACCACCAGCTCCCATTTGTCGCAGAATTCTTCGAGTATCTTTATATTTGTTTGCAGATCTTCAGGCTTCTCTGCCAGCAGCACCAGATCGTCAGCATACATCAATACTTTTACGAGCGATTCGCCAACCTGTACACCACATTGCAGTTCGTCGACTAGGTCATTGATGAAAAGCGAAAAAAGCAACGGACTCAGCGGGCAGCCTTGCTTGACTCCAGCAGCAACGCCGAATTGCGGTGTTGCACCTTTTCCGTCCACACAGAAGATGCCACATTCGTGTAAAACTTCTTAGCATCGCGATAAACTTGGTGGATATCCCATTGTTTGCTAATTTTAAAAACAGCATGTTTCTATTCACAGTCGAACGCTGCTTTCAGGTCAACAAAGAAGGCGTATGTCTTCCCCCTACGGTTTAATTTGAAGCGCACAACATTTACCAGGGTAAATATCGCATCTGAGGTTGAGTATCCCCTGCGGAAGCCATTTTGACTCTCTGAAAGTACCTCATTCGTCTCTACAAAACAGGTAAGTCGGTTTGCAAGCATGCAAGATAACAACTTTGCAATACAGTTGATAAAAGAAAGGCCTCTGTAATTAGTCGCGAGTGCGGGGTCACCCTTTTTTGAACAGCGGGAATATGATGGCTTCCTTAAACGAGCTGGGAGCGGCACCTGTGTCATAAATATAATTAAACAATTCTAATAACTTCTCTGTAAACTCGCTACACGCATACTTGTAATACTCAAAGGGGATTCCGTCAACGCCTGGAGCTTTGTTGCACTTTACAGTATGTAAACATTTTCCAATTCTTCCAAGGCGAACTTCGTGTCAAGGATGGGGGAGTTGCTGAAAGGCTCTGCGAACTGCAATTGAATATTAGTTTCAGCTGGATTTAATAACTGCTTGAAGTGTGTCGTCCATTCCGACGAAGAAATATTAGCCTTCCCTCCAGTTTTAACACTCTTAAAGACCTTGGCCAGCTTCCAGAACTCCTTGCCATCTTTCACAGTCTTGAAGTCCTTGAAACCTTCTCATAATATTCTGCACGTTTTTCCTTGATGAGTTTTTTGTATTCCACATTCGCTTCACTGTATCTGACCCGAGCCTCTTGCGAATTCGTTTTCCTGAATAGTTTTAATAAACTCATTACCCGACGGCGCTTCTTCTCACAAGTCCAGTCAAACCAAGCATTCCTCGCATTGAACGTCTTCGTTGCCATTACGCTCGCTGCTGTTAATACAGTGAGTCAGTTCTTCCGTCATGTAGTTCATATTGTCCTGATTACTTTTAATTTCTTTAATTACTTTTTTCAATCGCTCGTTATACATCTTCCCTCTTTCAGCAATCCACTTTAATCGATTTAGTTCTCTAAGACAATCTACAGGTTTTCCAATCGGGATTTTCAGCAATGTAGGCATATGGTCGGAGAAATTCTGATCCCCACCTTAAAATCCTGTAAAATAGGTAAAGTATCAATTTTGGCACAAATTAGGTCACACACCGAAGCTCCATTTCCTTCAATGTATGTGAAATGACCATCTATATCACCTGCTGATCTGCCATTCAGTATTACTAGCCCTGCGTCATTGCAAAACTCCACGAACCTCCTTCCTCGTGCATTTAGTTTGCTATCTTTTGATCTGCGTGTGTTAGCAAAATTAAATAAATTAACATCTTCCAGGTCCTGTTCAGCGCCGATTCTGATATTAAAATCTCCTGCCAGTATTAGTTGAGGTCGCACCCTTCTGTACAAAATCCGCTAGCTCCTCAAATTCCAGGATCCAATTGTCCCCTAGCGCGCCATTAAGGTAAACTGGTAGTATGTGCATCTTGATGTTGTCTTTATGTATTGAATTAAATCCGTACCACGGACATTAACAAACTTAACATTTTTCAGGCCCTTCTTGATGCCACAAGCGATTCCTCCGCTGGCTCTTCCTCGAGTAAAATTCTTCTTTGCTGCAGTCCAGCGCATATCGTATTCTGGAAATAACGACGCAAATTGTGCTATATCCTCTGCACAAACATGTGTCTCAATGAGACAGAAACCCTGGTGACTCCTGATGAAGCTAAAAAACTCAGAATTATTCCTTTTTGGTCCCAATCCTCTAATATTATACGTTAAAAAACTTAAAAATTCTTCTTCTTCTGTATCCTCTTTTCTTCAGTTTCTTCTATCTTCCGGCAGACGTCTGATCCTCATATGTCCATTCCCCCTGGGGAATGACCGACCGTTGAGCTAGGTCTTCCGCGACGATTAGTATTCTCATTTAGCAATCCGGTTATCTGATCTTTTAAGCAAATTCCCATAATCGTATCCACCGCTTCCAGTCTCCCATTTCTCTCTTCACCAGGCCCAGTTCTCCATCCCAAGTAAATGCTTTATCCTGTACTATTAGGGTGTCTGAGCGGAGCAGAATTCTCACATTATCGGTTTATCGAAAGGAAAATATCGGATGAACCGGTATATCGGAAGGAAAATATCAGATGAACCGATATTTCGGAAGGAAAATTGACCGATATATCGGAAGGAAAATATCAGATAAACCGATATATCGGAAGGAAAATTGATCCGAATATCGGAAGGAAAATTGAACCGATATATCGGAAGGAAAATTGATCCGATATATCGGAAGGAAAATTGAACCGATATATCGGAAGGAAAATTGAACCGATATATCGGAAGGAAAATTGAACCGATATATCGGAAGGAAAATTGAACCGATATATCGGAAGGAAAATATCGGATGAACCGGTATATCGGAAGGAAAATATCAGATGAACCGATATCGGAAGGAAAATATCAGATGAACCGATACATCTGAAGGAAAATAACAGATGAACCGGTATATCGGAAGGAAAATATCGGATGAACCTATATATCGGATGAACCGGTATATCGGAAGGAAAATATCAGATGAACCGATATATCGGAAGGAAAATTGATCCGAAATATCGGAAGGAAATTGAACCGATATATCGGAAGGAAAATTGATCCGATATATCGGAAGGAAAATTGAACCGATATATCGGAAGGAAAATTGAACCGATATATCGGAAGGAAAATTGAACCGATATATCGGAAGGAAAATTGAACCGATATATCGGAAGGAAAATTGAACCGATATATCGGAAGGAAAATTGATCCGATATATCGGAAGGAAAATTGAACCGATATATCGGAAGGAAAATTGAACCGATATATCGGAAGGAAATTGAACCGATATATCGGAAGGAAATATCGGATGAACCGGTATATCGGAAGGAAAATATCGGATGAACCTATATATCGGAAGTAAATTGATCCGATATATCGGAAGGAAAATTGAACCGATATCGGAAGGAAAATTGATCCGATATATCGGAAGGAAAATTGATCCGATATATCGGAAGGAAAATTGAACCGATATATCGGAAGGAAAATTGATCCGATATATCGGAAGGAAAATTGAACCGATATATCGGAAGGAAAATTGAACCGATATATCGGAAGGAAAATTGAACCGATATATCGGAAGGAAAATCGGATGAACCGATATCGGAAGGAAAATCAGATGAACCGATATATCGGAAGGAAAATTGAACCGATATATTGGAAGGAAAATTGAACCGATATATCGGAAGGAAAATTGAACCGATATATCGGAAGGAAAATTGAACCGATATCGGAAGGAAAATTGAACCGATATATCGGAAGGAAAATTGAACCGATATATCGGAAGGAAAATATCGGATGAACAGGTATATCGGAAGGAAAATATCAGATGAACCGATATATCTGAAGGAAAATAACAGATGAACCGGTATATCGGAAGGAAAATATCAGATGAACCAATATATCGGAAGGAAAATTGAACCGGTATATCGAAAGGAAAATATCGGATGAACCGGTATATCGGAAGGAAAATATCAGATGTACCGATATATCTGAAGGAAAATAACAGATGAACCGGTATATCGGAAGGAAAATATCGGATGAACCTATATATCGGAAGGATTATAGAAAATTATCTTCAAAGTAGCGGAATTAAAAAACTTTTTCTTCCCCAAAATCGTGGTAAAAAATGAAAGTCTTCGCCCAGCAAGGCCACACGGAACGGGGTAGAACACCCTAAATTTCTTCCTACATTGTTTATCGAATTATTTCCCCCCACAGTAAATTCTATTAAATATAAAGAATATTATAAGCATATCCAGAAATTCCCTTGTTTCTTTCAAGGTCAACCAATTACGCGAAATGATCATGACAAAGAATTTGTGATATAAATGACGTAATTTTACAGAATGTGCAGCTGACACCTGTTTGTTCTCTGACAATAAGCGATACTTAATTATAATTTCGCAATCTTGTAATTTCCGGTGTTTCGACCTGTATATCGTGCCTTTAATAATTAGGTTTCCCAAAAGAGACGTCATTGTGATACTCTCGACAGACGGTTTATGGTGGTATCAAAATGGTGCATCGAGTTTCCACTAATTTTTTCTTCCCTTTTTAACTTTTTTGCTTCTTTGAGGGAGTTATTTTGGTTGTTTACCGTGTCCCGCGTAGGTTACTACTGACGTACAAAATGATTTTAGGGCATCTGAGAAAGTTGACTAGATTTCGTTTTTTCCTCCTTTTCTGCATCATCGTTGGCCCGGTAGAATTAGTTGTTCATGGTGTTTTTAATAAAAGGCGCTAATGAGAGGAGATATTTTATTGTAGAAAAAATAATAAACGAGGTATCAAAAATGAAAGAAATTGGCACGTAACGAACGCTGAAACCATTAATTGGCGTATCAGTTCCAAGACGGGATTCATTTTGTAGTCAGTGAATTTATATTCATATATAGAGGTTATAAAATATATCATGTCAAGCATGTCAACTGGTATTTAAATGAGCGCCTTTTTAAAAAGTATTTTTTAATGTAAATTATTTAGTTCATGATTGAGTTTCGTCGGAATATTAAATGAAAAAATAAGAAAACCGGGATTTTTTTCGGCCATAACTCGTTTGGAGACAATATTGGAGCAACTTGAACGTTTTTAGGTTGGAGGAGACACTTTAGGTAGGCCGAAGAGGTTATTCGTTCCAAAATTCCCTTTTTGCTGGATTTTTGACCCAGAATGGGGCTTCTCCCTGATGACTTTCCCAAAAGAACCTTCCGCCATTTCATAGCACCAAAGAAGGCACCAATGTTCCAAAAACGCGATTTCCAAGGCGAACAGATTCCCAAAGGCGTTAGGGGAAGAGAAAGATTTTTTTTTCTTTTTAAGAATCTAACTTGTAGGAGGGCTTTTAGGCTTGAGGGTATCATGTTTGGTGATCTATAATGACATATTTATCGTCTAGTACCTAATACGAAGAAGCACGAGCTAAACATTATGGTTTCTCAGTTTTAAATCAGTCAAATATTCGATTAAAACGGATCTGAAGGTTCTTCGACCCTTATAATTAACGCCGGGGTCTTCAGGGCGTTTCTTTTACTAAAAACGTCCGAAAGTGACTTGTGGAACCCCCTCAATAAAACTAAATCATACTTTTCATGTTTACGAGCAACACCGGGAGGATAATAAACAAGACTCCGGATGGTAAAAGGTCCAGGTAGCTTCTTTTAATTCCGGACGTTTATGAAAAACTATCGCTGGCACGGCATAAGGATGAGGTAATAAAATTTTATGAGGAGTCCATTATCACTTTTGGTTGTACCTGCCTAGAACTCCAAAAACCAAAAATATATATAGAGGGGGTTTTCTCGCCTGTTTCGTGTGCGAAGACATTTTTCTACCTCAATACTGAAGAGAAAAAAATGATTAAATTGCGCTACTTTGAGGAAGTAGTATTTAACTTTTTCTAAATGGAGAAATTTGGCTGTTTACGCACATTCCTTTTTCTACCTTGATGCTAATTTTTTTTTTCTTTTAGAATGTAACATCGTCTTCTTCGTTTAAATGCCAGCTTCTGGAAGGCATAATTTAGACGTTAATAAGCCCCCAAATAAGGCTTGAATTTATAAGGAGAAGGTTCTAATTGGTATGAAATTTGAATGGTGTTTAGCCTCATCGATTGCCAACCTCATTTTCCTTAAACGGCCTCTTAAAGGAAGAAGTCTTTATTTAAGATGGAAACACTTCGGTATTTCGGCATCCTAAAGCCTGAAATCCGCCGGCAACCAAAAAAAGGAGAAAAAAAATCTTCCTTAAATTGCCTTCTAATGAGAAAAGAATTATGTTTATGGATTGACATTTAAGCGGAATTTCAAACCTAATCTACTCCTTATAAAAGAAAAAATCGCTGCTCCTTCGCATCCGGTTCTTCTTGATACTACAGAACATAGAGAAAGGTTGCATTTTTTTAACGAAAATATTTTGTGCATTCCTTTTCTCCAAGGTGTTTTTGTTGATAGTAAAGAAACAGGTATTCGATTGTCGAAGACCCCCAAATTTTTAAGAATACTTCAAGCCCTTTTGGAATGCGTAATTTATTCCTAAGCACGCACCACTTCCCACCTGCCTTTTCTAAAAATTTCCCTGAGAATTAGGTTTAAAAAAAAAAGAGTACGCAGACTGGCATGATTGAGCCAATTTACTCAAGGAAGAAGGACATTTTATTCGACAGACGGCTAAATAATCAGTTCATGTTTTTGTAGTCGAACCTATCAAAATCAAGTGTTGGGACCTTGACTGATATGTGACCGTCCGAAAAAGGAAACGTGATAAAAAAGCAAAAAATCGTTTTTTAAATCAGTTAGACAACAATGATCGAGCGATTCATTCTCATTCTTTTGTTGGTAAGTGGGATTTTTTGTGTACATTTTTTTTAAATCAATTAATTTCAAGGTGAATCGAGTTTATTGTGGAAATAGGCCAATTATTGGAATTTTGGCTCAAGAAGATGGAGATGAGGGAAATGAAGTTACTATTATTGCGTCATCGTACGTTAAAATGATGGAAGCTTCTGGGACACGAGTCGTCCCTATTTTTACCAACCAGAACCAGTCTTATTACGAGTAAAAATCTTTACTTTTATTATTTTTTATTTCTCAAAGAGAAGTTATTCTATTGCTCTTCATGAAGGTTTTTGGGGGAAGGTCTTCCAGAATGATATCGAAGAGTTTGGGACAATGCCAATTTTATTTTCCTCCACTTTTCAAAAAAATTTGTTTACCAATTTTCCTTTTCCCAGTTTTTTCTGCTTATTTCGTTATTTTTTTTAGCAATTTACTGTCTTCCATCAATGGTGTCGTTTTTCCTGGAGGGAGCGTCGATTTAACTAAAAATGGTGGAATGGTCAAAGCAGGCAACTTAGTTTTTGAATATGCCAAAAAGGTAAGCTAATATCCTCTCACATATGGAGAAAAAGCAGTTGACTTAAGGATATGTCTTAGGCTAACAGAATGGGCAACACATTTCCAATTTTGGGTATCTGTCAAGGAATGGAGCTCCTCCTGTATCTGTCGAATAACAAAAACTTTCCGTTGGTAGCCTGTAAAGGTCTGGACAACGTTGATCTTCCTTTAAAATTTATCGTCGACTATAACTCCACCATGTTATACAGAAGAGCGAATCAACAGGAGATAGAGACGCTTACTACTTCCGATTCCACCGTCAATCATCACAGGTAGGTCATAAGGTAAAAACTCCTCATTGTAAGTGAGGTAATTACAGTATCCTTTGGGAGTCCCAGCGGGGTCTCCCAGACCCCCAAAGTCTAAAAGACCCATTTTTAAAAGACCGATCACCGAACGGAGACTGCAGGTGATAATGACTATTGCTTGTTGTAGTTGGTGTATGACGATTGAGGGTTTGAAAAAATATCGCTTGGACCGACAATGGCGTCCTTTAACCGTAAACAAAGACGTCACAATCTGGTCTTCATATCATCGATGGAATCATTACAGTATCCTTTCGCCGCAGTTCATTTCACCCGGAAAAGACAGCCTTCGAATGGCGCCCCGACGAAAGAAACGCCCATTCAATAAAGTCGGTCTACGCAAACAGAATTTTCTACGATTGGCTCGCCACGAAAGCACGTGAATCTAAAATAGGTTTAAAACCAACGAAGAAGCTCTAAAGGCTGTGATTTCAAACTATCGTGTCACTTATGAAGGGCTCAAACGTGGCTACAACGACGAAATTTATTTCTTTCAAAACTAATTCATTGTAAAATAAATTTTAAGAAAGGAATTTAGTTTATTAAATTAAGGACCTTAAAATAAGGCGCCTTCCCCACGTTCTTCAATAAAAAAGATTTAGATTCATTCATCTCAATCACCGTTTCCTGATCGACCAATCATAGTTTCCGGTCATCATATTTTCAGTCAATGATTTTCTCAATCTTCTGCTCCCTCGGTCTTAGGACGTTCGTTTTGTATTTCCCTTGTTGGTTCCCTTTCGGAAAATAAAGGCGACGACAAAGGTTTTTTCATCGTTTTTAGCAAGACCGACTCCCAAGGAATTCGTCTCGGCCCAGATCATCTGCGTAAAACGGGCGACCGTCGTGAAATTCTTTTGCTTCTGCTCATCATATTTGTATTTTTTGCTTTCTTTGTACCAGTTTTCACAAGCTTCCAAGGCTTCAGATTTTCTTTTTAGTTTTCCAATTGAGAATAAATTGACTCCGTAAGGAATTTCTGAGCTTATGACGCCCGTCTCGGCCATTTCTTCGGCTTCTTTTTGAGCTAAAGAACACATCTGAAAATGAATGAAAAAAATTATGGACTAAAATTTCTTTTTTACTTTTTGATTCAATTTCAAAAATGGCGAATCGTGATTGGCTCTAAATTTGTTGTGGATCTCGACCATCTCCATTTGAAAGGGTGTAGCTTCCTGGAAAAACCATTCTTCGGGATTTTGATTAAATTCTATCTTTTTTATGTGAGTTATTGGTCTTTTGATCTGAAACCAAAATTGAAAAAAGTCATTGGAGACCTTGACATCTCGGTTACAGAAAGATCCTTTTGTAAAATGGACACTCCTCACCGATAATTTTCTTTACCCGAAAAAGGTCCTAAAAGGTGCGATCGGTGACAATTAAGGTTTTTCACCTTTTTGGATATCAGCTGGCATCAAAACTATAAATCAGGCGAAAAGCCTACAATGGAAGGAAGGTTCAACAAGTGTTGTGTCAATAGGCGGAGGTTTGTTGACACAATAACCGATCTATACCTAAGGTATCTTTTGGATTTAGACATAAGCCCAGGTAGGACATTCTACCACGCAACCTCAATTTTCGTGGAGCGGCTTTTCCACCTTTTTTTTTTACCTCGCCAGTGATTCTCTCGGGTGATTTAAATACCGACGTGCCGGCGCCAGGTTTCGGAAAATAAGACGATGGATGCAAAATATCCAAAATGTCAATCTTCTGCTTCTCGTAATGGGCTCGTTTACTTTCATGGCTGAATTTTGATGTTTGAATCGAATCTCTAAGTCTTGACGTTTTTGGAGACGAAGATGGATTACATTCTTCTTGGCATTTCATGTTTTTACATTCGAAATTTCATATGATCTTTTTGGCAAATGTTAACCGATCTTTCATACCGAGGGAGAGCACGCAAGGGCTGTCGGCAAATAACGGCCCGGGAGTTAGCGCGTCAGCCGACGCACATCCTTGCTGAAGTAAACGGTTAGGAGTTAGAAAATTGGAGTGCCCAGTGTAAGCACCAGATAGTTTTGGTGTTGTCAAAAAAGTCTTCCCATGAAAGGTTCCGAAGTAGTTTTCTTGAGAAAGGGCAACCATGATGTTAAAAGAGAAGACTCCACGCTGAGAACCGTTGATATGACACCTTCATTACATCTAAAATCCCAACAGCAGGGGGCACCCACATCAAAAAATTTTCGATTGTTCTTTAATTTTTTAAATAACCGTTTGTCGGTCCTTTTGGGTATACTGTCCCATTTTTTTGATCCAGCTCTCTTTTCGGCAACACGGTTAGTAGAAGCCGGATTATGAGATGATGGTAAGACGAGAAGGGTCCCAACGTAAACGGCAAATCCAATAACTACACGGAAGAACGCCCTCTTTGATACTTTTCTCCCCTCGAAACCTCTCTTTTGTAAAAGTGGGCCTACTTAAATTGAGAACAGCCACCTTTAAGGCTTTCAAAATACCAAATAATTCCCTTAAAAAAGTGGGGAGGACGAAGTTTCTTCAGAAGTTTTATTTTTTCAATTTTCATTTTACTAGACATTTCCTTTTTGAAATAACTTGAAGGGATATACAAAACATCTTTTTGAGGAAGTTAAAAAGTAGGGAAAAAGCGGAAGTTCGTTAGTGCGAAACGGATTTTTATACCGACCAAGCACGCGATTGAATTCCTCAATGCTCCTGATTATAAAAAAAATTTTATTACACAAAAAAATCATATCCCGGGAGATGAAGATAACTAAGATTTATGCCTCTTTGAGGATGAGTACAATGGCAGTTTGCAGTCTATTGAACTTCTCTGCCCATCCGGGAATCTCCAGGGATAAATGTCAAGGTTAAATTGTTGTGCCAATAACAAATATCTTGAGGTCTTATCGCGCTTTAAAAAAAATTGCGTTTTTCTTTTATGACCGCTAAATTGCTGGAGTGATGCAGCCCTCTCCTGAGCCATCTGTCTTGAGAAAAATTTAATCAAGGTAGAAAAAATGAAAGTCTTCCCCCGTATAGGTGATACAGAACAGGCGTGCACAGCTCTAATTACTACCTGCTGTTGACTCAGATAACTACCCACTAACCAGTATTCATAGTCACTCACAGCTATGGTATCACTCCTCTTTAAGACCACATTTTGTCTACTCTCTGCAATCTAAAAGATCTGCAAAGTAAACCTGTTGACCAGAAATGATGGGCAGGAAAAAAAAATCAAATTTTCACGAGAATAGTCATATGTTTGACACAAATGGGCTTTTTTCTAGTCACTCCACCGTAGACCGTAATTTTTACTTTTCAACAAAAGAGAATTTTTCAAAAAATTCCGATTTTAGGACGAGCTGTTGAAAAGAGGCAGGTGGAAGTTTGTTTGCTGTCCGCTTAAACCCTATAATTATCCGCCTGCGTTTATAATGAGAACGGTGATTAGAGTATCTCAAATATTGACTTAAGGCCCCGACCCCGACACTTTAGGTGAGAAGGGAAAAAACGAAAAGGAGGCGTCCGTTTTCGGCGTCCTCGCCTGCCACTTCTACCACCTTATTATCTTATTAACCTCACACCAAAACAGGGACTTAGAGCCCCAAGATAAAATCTCTGCATAATATATTTATAATAAACATTCAGAAAATTGATAAAACGATTGAAATTCCTTTAAGTCCCTAAATAATTTAAAAAATGATGTAGGCAAAAATATGGACAATTGATAGGGAAAATTATTAATGAAGGTTCTATCTGTTGCCTAGAGGTATAAATGAGCCTATTAGGCATGGGCGCCGGAGGGGGGTGCAAGGAGGTGCACATGCACCCCCCTGGCTTTTGAAAAAAAAATTTTTTTCTCGAGAAAAAAATGGTTTTTTGATAATAAAAAATTGTTTGCGTAATGTTTTTTATTAGAATGCACATAATCATAGAAAACATAGAATAAAATCTTTCTAGATTCGTAACATATTTTTTATTAGACTTATTATTTATCAAATAAACTGTTGTCTCGGTGGAAACTATCTTTCTGCACCCCCTGAATAAAATCCTGCCGGCGCCCTTGCTATTAGGGGCTACGTCCGAATAATACTTTCAGAATAAGAGCTTCATGAAAACTTAAGGATTTTGTTAAAACTACACTGGATTTTAGGCCATATCTTTTGACAGAATAAAAATTATAATCTATTCTATATAGGATATTGCACAAAGATTCTCTTGACTCACTGTCAACTTTTAAGGTTTTGTCGTTTCGCCATAATCCCGTTTTAAGCGGCGAAAGTAGGCTTGTTCTTTCGCTGGTCTCTAGTCTATGGTGAGATGTATTATGCCGATAGAAACAGTTTATAGCGATTCAACTAGTTTAAAGAGAGGCTTTTATGGTGAGAAGCCTTATGGTGACAAGCACTTTTTTTAAGTCGACTTGCATTCATTGAAAAAGTCGTTGCTGGCGAAACGCTTTATGTGAAATGCATTATACTCAAAATTCTTGAACTTATGAGAGTTCAATTGCATTATGCCGAAACCCATTATCGTAAACTACAGATTTTTTATGTCGGAATGCAGATTTTTTTACGTTCAACTGCTTTAGGGTGAAATGCGTTATGTTGAACGGTGTTCTCCCTCTCGGTAGGACCAGTTGTTTTCGAGTTATTTGATTATTTCAATTTTAAAATGTCCTACAAACAAAGACTGCCACTTTCTCCAAACGGTTCACTTTAGGAAAACTATGTAAAAGAGTTTTTGTTTTAAATTTAATTTTGAACATTTTTTTACTTTATAAATTTTGCATTAAAATCAATAGTTTTGGATATATTTGATATAAAATGATAAAAACGGTTTTTGACTCGGCTCCGCTCAATGCCAGATTTTCTGATGAAAAATGAGAGGTTCGGACTCCAGGCTTGCTCCAAAAGTATTCATGAGAATTGGGATCTACGTTTTATCCAAAGGCTTCATAAATTTTTATTAAGCGCCTTAAGGCGATTCGATTACGTTATATCGATGATTTGTTTTCAATGGATTCTCAGGGCTTGAAAATCTAATTAAGTAGAATCCACTTTCAGGTATGAAGGACAGGTGTGAAGGCCTGATATGGGAAAGGTGATCAACTCATCACTTATGTTTGTATAATGGCCACATCTTTCATACTCCAGAGGCCCCTTAATTTCACCGAAACCGAGGTGTCGGTCCTTTATAAAGGCGTTAAAACATTTTTTCCTCTGTATGTTATAAAGCACTCATAAATCCTGTTTGAACTTGAGTTTTTTTTCTTAAGTAATTATTTTCCATTTTAAAACAAGGGAGGAGATTCCGGTAATAAATAGGTTAGTCAAACACCCTCCGTGTTGGTTTTTACAGGTTTTTCGTCCGGCATCAAAATGGGCGGGCTTGGACGATAATTATTGGGTTCGAACGGACCTTTTCCCGTTTTCAACACCTGTCGGAGAGAAAACGGAGATTTTAGAAGAAATTTATAAAAATTGAAGGAGCCCATCCTGTGAACGAAAGGGCTCCCTGTCACTTTAGTTTCGCTTCGTAAAACAGGGGACTCGTCCATGTAGAAAAGCACGTAGGGATCCGTCGCGAATTCGAGAATAAGGCGCTCGTGTCTACGTGAGAAGTGAACGACGTGATTTTCAGGAATGGACACGGTAAGGCACGGGCGAACGACACGGAATTCTTCATCAAATTAAATTTATTGTATTACACAAAAAGACATCGGCCATGCTTTAATGCAGTTGCTCAACGAGTTTACATCCCAAGTCGGTAAAATTCCACAGTCTCAGGAAGATCCTTTCGTTTTCTATTCTTTCCCATTTTACCTTTCAATTTTGGGTAACGTTTTTGAGCAATAAGTCACAATTGATTTGAGCTGTGGGTACAGTGGAGAAGGGTGGCAAATAGCTTCACTTCGACTGTCAGAGCTCAGTTGGTTGTTCTTAGCTAGTAACCCAATGCTCGCAGGTTCCAACACCCTGGGGGCCTAACTTTTTAACTTCCTTAAAGAGTTATTGCGATACCCTCGACGTCGGGTTTTTGGGAAGGGTCTTCCAGACCCCGGAGGGTCAAATCGAATATTGATCTTTACCGATCTCAACTTTGTCTGTGGTTCCGGCCGGCCGTCCGTAGCATTTTTCCGGAACACTTTACGGCCACAGTTTTTAACCGATTTTCACCAAGTTTTCACAAAATCTTCCTTAGTCGGAGAAGAAGAATAACGAGGACGATTTTTGAATTTCGAAAAAATGGCGGAGATATGTCTGTTTGAAATTTTAGCTGCGGCTGAACCGTTAATCCTATTTTCACCAAATTTTCATCAATTACTCCTTATATTTTTTTAAGAATTTTTGGTGTAAAAAAATTGCCACTTTTTAATTATCATTTTTTTTAGTAGGGAGAAATTTTTACTTCTACCCTTTACGAGAGGCACATCCAGGCCAAAGAGCCCCATTTCTACCTTGGCACTTAAAAAAATTTTCGAAAAAAAGAACTTAAAAAATTAAAAAAAAACAAACTTGGAAAATTCTCCTTTATACTTTCCCTCCCTTATACTTCCTCTCCGTTATACTTCACCCTCTGTTATACTACCACTCACTTAAACTTCCCCCTCCCATATACTTCCCCTCACTTATACTTCCCCCTCCCATATATTTCCCACTCCGTTATACTTCCCCTCCCATAACTTCTCCCTACGTTTTACTTCCCCTCCGTTATACTTCCCCCTCCTATATATATAGATTCTTCTCTTTAAGGAAGTTTTCGTTGGAAGCACTTCAAACCAGTATTTCTAATCTTTACCTCTTCATAATTGTTTCCAAGATATTTGATTTAAACTGATCTCGTGTTTTGCGCAGGCGTTCCTCGATAAAAAAAACTTTTTTTTTAACTTAATTTGAAAATTGAATAAAATCTGCACGTTATAAAAAAATAATTAAAATAACAGGAAATAATGTCTCATAAATTTTTCTTTTATTTCTTGATCTCCTTATAACAAAAGCTATAATGACGGATGCGTTGATGCCCAGAGGAAAATATCACGTCCGGCATGATTTCCTTTGTCCTTGCTCGAAAGGAAAAACACCTGGAATTTTAAAACATGTTTTTATTAAATTTTTGTCTCATTCTTTTCATACACAAGTCTCTTTCAAAAACTCTGGAGCCTCCAAGTAATTTTATGGTCGAATTGAAGTCGACGAAATACGATTCGACGTGTCTTTCTATAATAGTGAGCCCGAGGAAAGTTTTGAGTTTATTCGTGTTTGAGAAAACTTTTAAAAAGCTCGGAAATCGATAGCTTGTTTGTTCAAGCGGAAAATGGAAAGGTTACGATTAAAAATGTTTTTCCGGCGGCCAAATTTCGAGAGATGGCAATCTCAAAATGTTATATACACAACTACTGTTTTTTAGAATTATCGCACTCTTTTAGCGTGAGCAATTTGATGAAAATAGGATGGGAAAAGCGAAATTTCATTAAGGATTTGGATTCTAAAAGTTGCCATTTTGTGACCATCACGCAGGGTGAAGTGAAAAGAGCTGCAGGAAAGATGGCGTCGAGTAAACGGTGCGTTTGTAAAACATGTACCAGCGAAAGATATGAGTGTGAGCTGTACGCGAAATATTCTGAGAAGTATCTTTCCTGCTTTGTCACTCGTGTGCCTCAGGAAAAAGGTTCTGCTTTGATTTGTGATGACGCTTTTTTCGGACTTGTCGTCGACTCTCTGATACAGGATGGAAGCTTCTTCACGTCGGTCGTATTACTTCGATATCTGGAATTTTCAAAAAACATCTCCTCCATTTTAACACCACAAATAACATATGTTTTCATCATTCTAAACATCACACAAATTTTAATTACATAAAAAAGGCTAATCTTGTTTTTTTTCATTAAAGGATCGTTCCTTAACCCTTTCGAGACCGCAGGCGACTTTAGTTGCCCAGCGGGAACTGCGGGAAGCCTCGCTAAGATATTTAATACTTTCGCTTACCGTGGCGCTAGCGACATGCAAAAACTGGCCATCTGTTGGGGAAGAAATGAACTACGGATGATCGCATCATGCTTTGCTGGGGCTGGGAGCGGTCGGGAGAAGTGAGGGGAAAAGTGCTGCGCCATTAGCGCAGAGAATCCGGCGTCAGAAGCGGTCTCAAAAGGGTTAAAGAACCCTTTTCTCAAAATACGGGCCTTAATAGTGTCATTGTCAACGAAAAATAGGAAAACTGGGAAATAGAAATAGGTAGCCAGAAACTCTCCTTTAACTAAAGGGATACCTTGAACATCCCTTTTCAGTTTCTTGACTTCGAAACTTACTTCAAGCAGGGCTATGTTATCCTCAATCGAGTTCGAAATCTCCTTAAGGTTCCTTTGGTTTGAAGGAACAGATCACTTCAGGGAGGTTGATAAATACGAAATAACGTAAGGAGATTTTCAAGGAAACAATGAGAAAAGGGTTATTAAGGAACGATTATAAATGTGCCTGAGGCCAAGGGACCTAAAAAAAAGAAAAAAAGGAGGAAAAAAAAGGGAAAGTATCCGAAAGTTTCTAAATCTTTTTGTTATTACTTTTAAAATGCCTAGTACGGGCTCCGTTCGAGTACCAGTTTCAAGCAACAGTTTTCAAAAACATCTCACGATGTTTGACAGAACGAGTGACAACAGGAACTTCAAATGTCCCAAAAATTTGTTTTCCCCTACAAATTATTCTTGTGAGAGTCGATAGTAGGGAAATGTATTTTAAATAGCCTATCCAGACAACTTGGAAAAGTAATTAAATCCTGTAAAAAGAGCCTAGTATGGACTCCGTCCGATTTATAGTATTCATACTGGAACTTCGATCGTTCTGCCAAACGCGGAGCAATTCAAGAAGTCAGGAGAGCGCATTCTCTCAACTCGGCCTCCATAGTTGGTAGTGTTTTGGGCTAGTAACCCAAAGGTCCTAGGTTCGAATCACACTGGGGCCTAAATTTTTTCTGCTCTTTCCTCTTCCTACTTTACCCGGTCAATATTAAACTCTATGGATTTTGTTAAATTTCACGGTATTCAGACTTATCTCCTAACCTATTGGCTTAGAAAAAATTTTAGATTATTTCGATAGAAAATCGTACGAAAAATAACTTTGTTCTTAATGATTATCTTCCTAGGGAACAGTTTTCGAGTTATTCAAAAAATGTATAACCTAGAATTTTTATACCGCCGACAAACCTCATAGCTTTAGAGATATTTTCCCAAAACTTATAAAAACCGGTTTTTGCCACCCGCTTTTTGTCAAAAAAGAGTAGGTACAGGGTTCGAACCTCACGAAAACTTCTTTTTTTTTTACTAAATTAAAATTTTAACATATGTTTTGTCATGTATTAGGACGTATTTCTTTCAGAATCTACCTATTTTTCAACATAAATTCCTTTTTTGAAAAATTAAATTTTAGAAAAAAAATATATGGAAGGAACGGGTTCTGAATGAGGAGAATTTATATTCTCCTGTGCCCGGACGAATTATTAATTGCAAGATTACTACCTGTATTGCTTGAAAAATCGCACCTTGTCATGATCGTAAGTCGTGATGTGTGCATTCAGAAAGCAGTCGAACTTTTTTTTTCGAAGACGCCGGAATGTGGGTAACGAGATTCTTGTTTGAAGCATCGTGATTACGGGCACAGGTGCCAAAGAAGGCTACCTATGTAATTTTATGTCAAACCAGAGGCGTCCGAGGATAGACACCTGCTTCGGACTAGCTTTCGCCTTTCACTAATATCGGGTAGTTATACCGGCGTAATGAGGAACCATGGGAAGGTAGAAAAAGCGATGTAATACCATCGGCCAAACTAGATCTTCAAGGCACCTACTTATTTGCTTCCTTTTATTTCTATTGTCAAAAATATTTGTAACCATTGCTGATGACTGCTGCTCCATTGACTGACGATAACACAATCTTAAGACCTAGCGTTAAGTAACGGAAAAGGGATGTTCAAGGTATCCTTTTGGTCAAGGAGTATCAAGGAAAATTGGGGCCTAAGAAACTTTTCCATGCCATTCGGATCCGCTATCTATCCATCCAGTTACTCTATTAAAAATGATATTGAATAATATGAATATTATTTTCGTTTTTTCATTTAGGTCGTTATGTTTTCTAGGCGTAATGAGGCCTCCACAAAAAAGAGGAGCTCATACTCTGTGAAAGGATCTACTTAAAGTTCATGACTTGTTAGCCGGAGGGGCCGTAAGTCGGCTTGATTACAGAGATTTCTTTACAGGTGCATCTTCTTCGCCCTGTAATGGTTTCACACGGAGGGTGTGACTTTAACCCTCATCATGTCCTAGACCAGCCCCTATTTAACTTTTTACAACCCCCAATTTTTCCATCGATGCTTAAGCAGGTGTCGAATCTAAAATTTATCCTATCATTGCGGCATTCATTTTAAAATCTTTGATCCTAAAATATCATTCGGTCAAATTGATCCCAATGAGTTATTGTTTATTGAGTACTTGATCCATGACCGATATTAGAAGAGGGATAACCGATATTGGAAATAGAATAACCTAAATTAGTAGGGGGAAAGTATTAGGCCCTCCGGTGATGTACGTTATGAGAAGTAGGATTGGATTCTGAAAAATCCACCGTTAATTGTGCGATCAGAAGTGGGATAACTGATGTCGGAAGTGGGATAACTGATGTCAGAAGTGGGATAACAGATGTCAGAAGAGGGGCAACTGATATCAGAAGTGGGATAACTGATGTCGGAAGTGGGATAACTGATGTCGGAAGTGGGATAACTGATGTCAGAAGTGGGATAACTGATGACAGAAGTGGGATTAATCATGTCAGAAGTGGATTAATCATGTCAGAAGTGGGATATCATGTCAGAAGTGGGATTAATCATGTCAGAAGTGGGATTAATCATGTCAGAAGTGGGATTAATCATGTCAGAAGTGGGATTAATCATGTCAGAAGTGGATAACTGATATCAGGAGTGGGATAATTGATATCAGGAGTGGGATATCTGATATTAGATATCCCACATGATCATGTCATAAGAGTGGGATATCTGATGTCAGGAGAGGGGTATCTGATATCAGGAGTGTATAACTGATACCAGGAGTGGGATAACTGATATCAGAGTGGGATAACGGATATCAGGAGCGGGATAACTGATGTCAGACGAGGGATAACTGATGTCAGTAGTGGGACAACTGAAGACAGAAGTTGGACAACTGACGACAGAAGTGGGATTAATCTTGTCATAAGTGGGATATCAATTATCCCACTCCTGATATCAGTTATCCCACTCCTGATATCAATTATCCCACTCCTGATATCAGTTATCCACTCCTGATATCAATTATCCCACTCCTGATATCAATTATCCCACTCCTGATATCAGTACACTTATTCAGTTATTCCACTCAGTATCAGATATCCCACTTCTGATATCATTATCCCACTTCTGACATCAGCGTTTTCATTGCCAGTTTGGAATCTCCGATTTCTGCCCGTTTAATTGATTAATACCAAACCTGGTCGAAATGCAATTTAAAAGTCCGGATTGGAAAAACCTCTAATTTTCAAACTATTAGACCATAAATTATTTTTCGCTGAGTTAATTAAATGTCCGAGATTATCTTGTTGGCCGTGTTTCCAACACTGTATTATACAAGGTCGAATGTTTGATAAAGTTTAAACTTTGTGTCTAATTATGAAAAAGGGAGAAAAAAAGTAAAACAGACTATTTTATTTATTGGGTTAGGTGATTTGTAAAGTCTGGAGTTAAGGTTTTTTCGAGTCAGGGACCCTTATTTGGGGTGAAATATAAACATCCTTGAGTTAAACATCCTCTGTTTACCCTTATTCCACCCTTGATGAAGACATCCAGCCGAGAGGGTTGAAAGGGGACAAGAACGTGGCTGACCCGACACCCAGACGAATTATAGATAAAAAAGGCACCCTTGAGACTAAAAAACTTTTTTTTCCTCCTCAAATCTCATAAAGTGCCCTAAAAAGCCCTTTGACAACCTGATCTGTCACTGGAGGCAGCTGGAACCGTGAACAAATCATCTCTTAGGTTCATTTCAAAGTTGAAAAGACGACTCTAATATGTTCTCGTCGATTCTTTTGTACCCTTTCCCTGTCCGATTCTTAAAAACCCCTTTTATGAAACGCCACGTTGAACCTTTTGTCGAGTGGGCACGTCTTTTACACTCATTCTTTCGGATCCCATGGATTTAGAAGCAATTTAAGCTTTACTCTTAAAAGTTATAAAACCAAGTGTTTTCTTTTAAAATAGCAAATTATACAGAATTCGTAGACAATAACAATTTAACACCAGTGCAGAATTCGTAGAATAAATCTACCTACAGGAATTCGTAGAATACTAAACCTACCTACAGGGTGGAATTCGTAGAATACTAACCTACCTACAGGGTGGAATTCGTAGAATACTAACCTACCTACAGGGTGGAATTCGTAGAATACTAACCTACCTACAGGGTGGAATTCGTAGAATACTAACCTACCTACAGGGTGGAATTCGTAGAATACTAACCTACCTACAGGGTGGAATTCGTAGAATACTAACCTACCTACAGGTGGAATTCGTAGAATACTAATCTACCTACAGGTTGGAATTCGTAGAATACTAATCTACCTACAGGTGAATTCGTAGAATACTAATCTACCTACAGGTGAATTCGTAGAATACTAATCTACCTACAGGTTGGAATTCGTAGAATACTAATCTACCTACAGGTGGAATCGTAGAATACTAATCTACCTACAGGTGGAATTCGTAGAATACTAATCTACATACAGGTGGAATTCGTAGAATACTAATCTACCTACAGGTGGAATTCGTAGAATACTAATCTACCTACAGGTGGAACTCGTAGAATACTAATCTACCTACAGGTGGAACTCGTAGAATACTAATCTACCTACAGGGTGGAATTCGTAGAATACTAACCTACCTACAGGGTGGAATTCGTAGAATACTAACCTACCTACAGGGTGGAATTCGTAGAATACTAATCTACCTACAGGGAATTCGTAGAATACTAATCTACCTACAGGGTAGAATTCGTAGAATACAGATCAACGTAGGGGTACGCTTGAAGGAAGAGAAATCTAAATGTCAACTTATAAAATAAGAACACAGTATAAAAAAAGGCAAATTTTATGGTTAAATATCCATGTAGATACGGTGGAAACGAGGTTATTCGAAATAAAATAAACATGGAGAATTCGTAACAGTCAGATCTGTGAAATCGATGTGCATCCCTCGTCAGTGTAAAAAAAAGGTGAAGGGTCCGTGTGAAATTTCGGTTCCTTCGAGGTGAGCATGTGTGACCGGAGTAGACAATAAGGAAAAATCCGCGATTTGCTTCGGCCGAGTTGGATTCTGAAGACCCCCCCGGTAGGCAAAAGATTCGATACGGAGCCCGGATTTGAGCGATCCTTTTAACCCCCGCACACCTGCCCAACCATCATATTTTACGTCCTTTAAGTCGGAATATAATAGGTCCAAGATTTTTTTCATTTCCACCTGGATAACGGACATGCCTAAATGAAAAAAAATGCGCAATTTTATAAATGTAGATACATTTTTCTTTGTAAATAAACAGTGCAAAAGATCGAAAAGGACTTTTTAAGGATAAAACGGGAAACACCGTTCAACATAACGCATTCATCTTAAAGCAGTTGAAAATAAAAAATCGGCATTTCGACATAAAAGATTCACCATAATGTGTTTCGCCATAAACGACTATTCAATAAATGAAAGTCGACATAAAAAAAGTCCAAGTCACCATAAGAGCCTCTCATTAAACTTGTTGTTTCGCCATAAAACTGTTCTGTCGTTTGGGCATAATACATCTCACCATAAACCAGGGACAGGGAAAGAGCAAATCTACTTTGTTTAAAACACGATTATGGCGAAACGACAAAACCTTAAAACTTTTCACCATTATGCAAATCAACATAACGCATCTCACCATAAACTAGAAATAGCAAGCAGGCAGCCAATGGGATCAGCTCGTTTTATGAAACAAGGGGGTCAATTTTTTTCATCTCGCAAGGATGTGCCAATTGCATTATGGTGAACTGTCAAGTTTTAAGGTATTTTTCGTTTCGCCACAATCGCGTTTTAAACGGCGAAAATAGCTTGTTCTTTGCTGTCCCTATTTATGGTGAGATATATTATGCCCAAACTACAGAAGCAGTTTTATGTCGAAACGAAAAGTTCTTTGAAATGATAATTTCCTTTATGTTCAACTGCGTTATGGTGAAACGAAATTTTAATTCGAAACGATAAGTGTTAAATCTCTTTTTTACGGTGAGATGAATTATGTTCAAATGCATTATGGTGACGTTTTCGACTATTTCTTATGTTAGTTGCAGATTTTTTATGGTGAACGGTAACTCGCGTTTCTGCTATTTTATGGTCAAATGCATCATGGCGAACCGCATTATGTCTACACGTATCAAGAAAACAAGGGGAAATGGGGATTTCTTGGCCATAATGATATTTCCTCTTCGGAGAAACTTATCGTCTGAATAAGCTCCGTAGCACCTTAGTTTAAACTGCCAGACTTAAAACTCCATGAGGAATCTAAGTTGGAAAAAAAAATCCAGCGTTGAAGAACGGCGTGACATCCGGATCCGTCACGGCTCTGAATCGGATTTATTTATCCTCCGTTCGGTTTCCATTTCACGGGAGAATCGAAATAGAAACGCGTGCCCGGGCCACACACAGACACCTTTTTTTCCTCTTTCTCTTTTCGCTAAATTAAAATGCATTTTACTTAAAAATACCGGATTTCGAAAAATGCAACCTTAATTATCTCGTCAGGCGGACTAATTCTGACCCAATCTAATCCGGACTGCATTAAGGCGCTGGTTACTTAAGAATGCAGCCCGCTGTAATGGATATACCTTGCAAAAGACATCTTTATGCTAATAGTCTTCAAATTTATACCTTACTTTCGAATATTTCGTTATTAATTTTTAATTATTGTTTTTTCAGGGTAGAAATGCTTAAACGGGTTTTAATTAAATTAGAACATGGGCTTTTTCGATGAATTCCAATCAAGAAGATCCCCGGGTGATCGGCAATTATGACGCTTGTCCGACCTAGTCATTACCACGAGTTTTTCGGATGAATCAATTACGTGAGGCTTAAATGGGCAGAGGGGGTGGTGGTGCCGTTTGATTTAGTGAAAGGCGACTCCCTCAAAGAAGAGGATAGAAATTGGTTTCTCTGGGTGGTCTCTGATATAAAAGAAACAAAAAACCAGAAAGAATCACTTTTTTTGTTTCTTCAGCTATGCGAACAAAGGAATAACTTTGTCTCTATTTTTTTTCTTCGACTCTCAAAGAGACGCTATTGTAATACCCTCCTTGATCAGTTTTTGGGAGAGGATCCTCCTTACTCCATTATTTTCAAAATTCAGAAAAATTGCGGAAATCTGTCTGTATAAAGTTTTTTTATATTTTCTACGTCAAGGAATGATTTTCAAGGAAACCTTGATAAATAAGGAACGTTTATAACTGGCCATTACGTTAAGCAGAATTGATAGGGGGAAATTCTTTGCTAGGGTTCCTTCTTTCTAGTCGGGGAGAGCTTCTTTTAAAGTGTAATCAAGTTTTCTGTTGAAGTGAGAATAGTTAGAGGAAGTTGAGACCTCCCGTTTAAAAAGGTTTTTACAACTTCTTGTAACGGCCATCGCCGACAAAGTGTTTATACTGCTTGTCGTAAAAGTCTCCGCCTTCACAAAACGTCCTAGGGACATCGCAGTAAATCATACGCCCCTTCTCGAGTATTTACCAGCCAAAAATGAAGAAAAGTTGTAAATCGTCAACGGAAAGTCCCTATTGTCTCATTTCCAGGGGCTCTTTTTTTTCCTTGTAGGAGTGCCTGAAAAATGCCCACCACGTGGTTTACGTCCTTCCTCCCACGCGACCCTTTTCCGGTCAATCAAAGAAAACCGTTCTCCAAATGTTTAAACACGTGTAAAAATGACGTAAGAGCTTTGAAATAAATTACAAACGTGTTTTTATACATATTTAGGCTTTTTTAAGGGTAGATATCGTACGTTTTGTTTTTAAGGTTAAACGGTAAGCGGCACGAGGACACACGTTTCTCTGACTCATGATCGACGTGCAAATTAAAGATTGAAATATAAAACACGAACACTCAAAAGGTTCTTATCTTCATTAAATTTTTTCACATTAAATTATATTAGAAGGTATTACATAGATGGCTTTTCTGGCATCTGGCAAATGGCAAAAGACAGTGGAGAAAGTTCGGAAAACTCGACCAAAATATCGAGACCCAAAAACGGGTGTTTTTACACACCTAACAATCAAGCCGTTTTAAATGGTGTTAAACGCTCCAGCACCCGTTATAATTGGGTGCAGATAGCTCAAAAACCGATGAACACCCGGGTTTCTACACCAAAAATTGATGAAAACAACTCAAACCCCGGTAAAAAAAATTGAGGCGCTCCGGGTACGAAGGGCGAACTCGACAAAACGTAGTTTCGAGATATTCGCATTTTAAAGTTTCGGTTTTACGTATTTAAAGGGGAAAAAATGGCGAACTCAACATAAAAATTATATGGGTGTATTCACCAAGAGGTCTAGAATCTGAAAATGAAAAAAAAAACTGGAAGACCCTTCCCCAAAAACCCGACGTCGAGGGTATCACAATAAAAAAATTTGTCCGATGTCGAGTTCGCCCTTCGTACCCGGAGCGCCTCAATTAACTCCCTAGAAAAGAATTTAAAACCCTGCTATTATCAAATACCTCTGAAACTACAGGCTTTAGGGAATCATCAAGAAAGTGAAATTTGTTTTTTATCTATGACCTATCTAAAAAATTTCATTTCATCAAGATCCTCTATCCGTTCTGAGAAACTTCATCTGTTGGCAAAAAAGCATGAAAATCCTATTATAACTTCGAATATCTCGAGGTTTTAGAGACTTGTGTATAAAGTTTAAATTTTGCGCCTATAAAAAATGAACCGCTTTTCCGCCAAGCTCAAGGCTCAAATCGGTCAAAAAGTAAGGTCTCGACGGCAAACATTTCCAAAATAGACAAAAACAATTTTTCCCCCGTTGGTAAACCACCAAAAGGGGTATCCCACCTGATGCATCTCCACCTGTGGGTTGGCTCGATAAAACCTCATGCATAACTTTAAAAACGGATTCACTTTCAAAATATTTCCCTTCTTCTCTCCACCTTGTCTTCCTCGGAGGTCCTCTATTGTGGCTAAGCGACTTTTAGCCGGTGGCCTGGCACACATTGTCGTGGCCAAAAGAGGGACTTTAAGCCGTCGCCGGACAATGCTGACAGCTTTCAGCTGACCTTTCTTAAAAAGAAAATAACCACTAAGCCGGATATTTAAAAGAATAAAGCGTCATGTTGAAAAAGAAAAAAATCAAAACTTTTATTTTATTAGAGGCGATTAATACGACACTTTTACGACACCAAAAACCCCCCTTTTACGGCTCTAAAACACAGGTTTTTTTTACGTACAGAAACGTGACTAATTCAAAAAGTCTTTTATGTCCTTGAACAATTTTAGTTCCTTTTGACAGGATAATAAAATAATAATTATAATACCACAGATATCTTATAAATCAACCTTTAAAAAATGGGTTTCTCAGCCCTAATAAAAACAATGTCCTTAAATATCTTTCACGCCGAAAAGCGAACATCTGCTTTAATAAAAATGAAATAAATCCCAGAATCGTCGAAATTTATATCGTCCAGATCTTATCCGTTACGATTTTACCTGAGCAAAGCAGGTAAAGTCGTTACGGGAGGTCTTTTCGTAAGTTCGGCGGGAGGTCCAATATTGGCAAATTAAAAAATAATAATAAAATGTGAGAAATTGTTAAATTTTCTATGTGTATATGAATTATTTATTTTCAGTACGAGCGTTTCTTTAACAAGGATTCGTGCTGTGAGGACCCCCTAAGGAAACAACAAACAGACTCCCGGTCCCTTCTTCGACACCGATATGATAATGACGGGCGAAGGGGTGTAATCTATACCATTACGCATTAGAAGGAAGTAATGAGCTCCATTTATCAAATTCCGTATGAATAAAACAAAGAACCTTCTACTCTGAAACCCCGACCGATTTCAATTAAAACTGAAATATTTTTTTCGTTTTTGAGGGTGAACCACTGTGCAATCTAGAAAAAAACAGAGGCGAACCTAATTGCTTCGCAAAACTAAATTTTTGACAGAATAATATGAGGCGCCCGGGTACGAAGGCGAACTCGACAAAACGTAGTTTCGAGATATTCGCATTTTAAAGTTTTCTGTTAAGGCGAACTCGACAGAAAAGTCACTCTCTGGAATTTTCGTGGCGAGATTTAGATTTTATAGAATCATAGAGGAAAGGGTTTTTTAAAAATTTTCGAATATTTTTTACGATTATTAATTCACAAAATGTATACATATATTTTTATTTCGTGGCGGTGAGCTGTTCCAAGAGGAGTGGGGCTCCCGGAAAAGGAGTGGGGGTAGTGGACTAGGATACGAGTTCGCCCTTCGTACCCGCTCGGTTATCGCAGTTAGAGCTTTGCCGCATATCGGTTTTTACGTATTTTAAAGGGGAAAAAAGGGCAAACTCAATATAAAAATTACATGGGTGTATTCTTCAAAAGGTCTAGAATCTGAAAATGAAAAAAAAAAATTTGTCCGATGTCGAGTTCGCCCTTCGTACCCGGAGCGCCTCATATCTCGAATTCAAGAAAAAAATTTGGCAACCTAAAGCTATTCGGGTTGCTTTAAATAAAAACAATCGCTTTTCAAAATTAAATTCGGATAAGATTTGGCAGAACAAGAGCTTAATTTTTGAAGAATCCGGATCCGGACTACTTGGAAAAGTTTTTAAGTCCTTTACCAGTAAAATGAGCCTGGTATGGACTCTATTCGACCAGCAGAAACTTTGAACTTTCGAAAAAACTATTTTTGTTATTCGCAATCTTTGGTAAAAATCTTTACAAGAGCCCGAAAAATAATTTCCTCCAGCTTCTTTGTCTAAGTGAGTTTGATAAATATAAAATGTCAAAATAATTTCTCGAGGCTACAACCTCGTGAATAACAAAATTCGATTAGCATCGTATTAAAATAATAACCGTGACAACAGGTATTTTAATAATTTAATAACAAGGAGGACAAAAACGTTCGAAACTATTCAAGACATGTTTTTCTCGAAAAACGTTCCATGATTAATGGGTATCGATTTCTGGTCTGCGGACAGCCAAGAATTTACGAGATCCTATGCGGGAGGTGTAATTTTATAATTGCCACATTATAATCGAGAATATGATTTACATAGAGGATTAAAAAGGGTAAGTGTGTAATCTAGTTAGCCGACTTGACGTGGAGTAATGAGCGACTTTGAAAAGCGATATGAAAATTGATCGTCCTCAAGTCTTCGACGCATCAAATTGAAAGGAGCGAAAAAAAACTCGAATCATTAGTCAAGAAAAAATATGGAACAGTAGACTGTTTGATTATGGATTCTTATGAATATGATTGATGGATAAATAGTTTAACAGGTAGTTTTAAGGCTTTCAATGTTCAACTTTGTCTTCTCCCAGAAAAACTCACTTTGTGTTCAAATACTTCAGCCCAGGAGGAAATGTCTTTGCTCACTCATTTATGTACTACAGTTCAGATTATTTAGAAAATAAAAATAGCTTCTAACATTCGATTAGTATTCATGAAGCAAGTCCAGGAAGATGTAACGATATGAAAATAGTCAAAGAATTACAAACAGAATGATAATAAAAAAAAAAAGAAACGGTTTTGGAAGAGCCACCCTCTATTTTTACCTGAGGATATACGGCATTAAAATAAAAAGGACGATACCTGCTTGTGAACTGATTTACATAACATTTATCAGAAGAACGCCTTCCTGACTCTTAACTCATTTCGATTTATAATAATTCCAATACTTCACTTCTTCGCTCCGGGGTTCTATTTGACTTGACCCAACTAATTATACCTTTGGACAAAATCAAACTACGGTGAAATTAGGTTCAATTAGTAAAAAAAAAATTTTTACATCGCCAAAAATGTTATTGCTGAATATGTGTCACGCTTTTTATGTGCCTAGATTTGAAGATTTCTTGAAAACGGATCAAAAATCTCGAAAACTATAAGGTTTAGCGCAAATAATAATAGTACAAAAATGATCAAAATTACATTTTCTACAAAAAGTTATTAGCACATAATCTTGCTAAAGTGAGCAGTTTTGGAGTTACGAATTTTTGTTTGTTCGTACTTCCGAGTGTTGAAAGATCCTAATTTTTAATTATCTATTGATCTCAACATAAATCGTCCGAATACCGAAAAACTACTCTGAAACTAAATAAACAATAATCAAGCGAAGGAGATAACCCATTTATGGATAGGGATTAATTAAATTTTCATTGAGTTAAAAAAAATTATAGTCGTTAGCCCGATTCAGGCTTTATACCATATTAAAAGAGCTAATCAATTTCGAATGAAACGACCTTTTAGCTAACAAATGAACAGGAATGGCTTTTAATCCTGATTTGATAAATGATTTTAATTTATTTTAAAGCCCAGAAGAAAACAAATCCGGGGTTTAAAGCCGAAGATAATTCAAAAAGAGAATTTCCTTTCAGGTGAATTCAGGGTGATTTGGGCTTTTTGACAGATTGTGATACCCTCATTGGCACGTTCTCTGGATAAGGGGACCCGAAGGGAAAGTGATCTATACCATAAGGTTGTCTGTGGTGCCGGCCGACCGTAGGGAAAGGATGCAAAGCCCCGTAAAACGAGTCATTTTTTTCGATTTTCTTATTTTTTCAGCCATTTTTCATCAGCGAGATTTTAAGTATGGCCGTAAAAAAAATCCTTAAGACAAAAGCCAACCACACAACCGTACCATACGGTGTTTTGACTGCGACCGTGAACAACAGGAAAAAAAAATTTTTTTTCAACATGATTGGGGCCATGCGGTCCTGAATAAAAAAAAATCTACACAGAAGGATTTTATACAAAAAGATTCAACAATGAAAAACGAAAGGGTTTTTTTAAATACATTTTTTATGAAAAGTAACAGTGCCGCCGTGTAACAGGTGGGAAAGTGAACCAGGTGTTTGATTTGCGTCAGATGGAAGGATCGTGTGATTTTTTGAATGAATATTACGGAAAAAAAAAATTTTTTTAATTTGATTTTTTTTTATTTCTGGGTAATTTCTATTTTTAGAGATCTCGAAGAAAAGTTATTGTATACCCTCCATGGACGGTATTGCAGGGGGGGGGGGGCTTCCAGAATATCGTAAGCTAAGGCCTTAATATTTGTCGTATCATCACAAAATTTTAAGAAAATACTCCTCATATCTAATGGAATTTATTTTGAAGAAAAAAAAATCGACACGAGGGAAACATGGGTTTTTCACGCCTGTTTCATTTGGCCTGGTTGGCGAGACTAAAATTTTGTCCACCTTAATGCGAAAAAAAAAGTAAAACTCCCTTCAGACCAATACTTTTTAGGTGTGAAAAATAAAGCAGCTTTTTTTTTCTTATTTATCAAGGTTAAAAGTTTTACCTGAAAAAAAGAGGCAGGTGCTATGGCTTTGGGCAGCTCAAATCAGTCACTTTTGAAACCACGAACAATGACAAATAGCGCTGGCCATTAGCCAGGACGGGCTTCAGACATTCTTCAACCCAGACGTCCCCCTTTCCTTTAAGAACATTATTAGTCAGAAGTTTTAATATTACAAGAAGCTATTGGCCGAATTTATAAAAGTCCTTTAAGGAATCCTTTTCTCAACCTTAAAAATCCTTCCTTGGCTGTATTTCGCTCCCTTGAAGTGATCCGTTCCTTCAGATTTCCCCCGTTTTTTATTCTTTCAAGGTATTGAGGCACCTTATCTTAGCAAGCCTCGAACGGAGGGCTCTCATTGGCGGAACTCTCCCCCAATAAACTATTCATAGAGGGTAATACAGTATCATCTCATTGAGAAACTTCTGAAACAAAACAATTTATCAATATCACCGTTTTTGATATTTCAAGTGAAAAAGATAAACCATGTAATTTCAAATGACCCTTATTTTTATCTTCAGACAATCGAACTGATCACCCCATTCCATGTTTTAATCAATTAATTATTTCTCATAAAAAAAGGTAAAAAAAATAGCAATAAAAATAAAATGCATGCGAAAAAAACGTAGGTTATATTTTTATCATAAAAAGCATTAATATTTTGATTATGAGGCTCTCGCTATAAAGTTCAAGGTTCATAATTTTTCCTGCAAAAATTTAATGACGAAATTTAATTTAAATTGCATCATTTTTAGCCTTTACGTTTTAATTAATCAAAAAATCATGGCGTGATTTAATTATTTCTTTGCTTGGCGGCTATTTTATCATTAAAAAAAAATTTTGAAGGATTTTTGATGAAAATTGCGGACGTGAGGTACCTATTCCGGAAAAAATGCTACTTCTGTTTTCCTCCATGAGGTCCGGAAAAACCATTACCAGAAAAATGGAGGGTATCACATAACTTTTCTTTGAGGAAGTTAATGGGGAACCCTAGTTTTCAAATAATCCTCAAACGTAGGTTGTAAAAAATAAAAATTGTAATTATTTTTTCGGCGATAATAAAACATCTCTTTCTTCACGTTTCATAGGATCCGGTCTCGATAAGAAATATCAATGGAAAGTTTCCTGTACTAAATCTAAAGGCTTCAAACGTCCCTAAGGAAAGGTCATCGAATATTCTGCCCGTAAACAATAATAGAAAAAAAAATCTATAAAGGACTGAAGATAACATAAAAAAAGGAACAAACATGTTTATCTGAAGGATTATGGTCTTCGGAAAAAAACCAAAAAATATGTTTTTATTTTGTTGTATTTTTTAAATAAATAGAAACATTGTAGTTTTAGATAAACAATTTACATTTTATAGGGTAAAATTAAACAAATATAATTTTTCCGTTGTAGAAATACGAGAAAGGTGTCACAAAAGGTTGGTTTTCCGGTTGAATTTGAAGCTTTCCTTTGTTCGTTTGTGAGTTATTTTGGTTGAAACCGATGGCGACCTGATTGTTGACTTGCTGATGGTTTTGAAATACGATGGTCCCCTTTTGGGACCTTTCGTCCACGGCATTTCCAGCGGAAAGAATGGAAGAAATTAATAGAGTGAACAAGATAGCAGAAAGCATTGTGTCTGAATAAGAAACGGCTATTGGTTTTATAAAGTGAAGACGATCCTTGAATTAATTCTGTACCTTTTACGTGACATAAAATGTGTCGCATTCGCCTTGGTGGCGAATGTAATTTTTTTATATCATAATTAGGTGCCAACTGTTCCTTAATTTAAAAAAATCCTCGATTTAAGGGAGGTTTTTAAGTTTTTTACCCTAAAGCAGACATTTTACGTCGGTTGGGGGGGGGGGGGGGGGGCATTTGCACTGCTCAAATAGAGGAAACTAATTTTTTTTAAACTGCCAAAAATAGGCAAAAAAAATTTAATTTCAAAATTTAAATTTTAGTGGCCTATTTTTTAACCTGCCTCCACTTAAACTTTTAACTTTCTTAAAGAAGTTATTGTGATACCCTCCACGTCGGGTTTTTGGGGAAGGGTCTTCCAGACCCCGGAGGGTCAAATCGCATATTGATCTTTACCGATCTCAACTTTGTCTGTGGTTCGGCCGGCCGTAGCATTTTTTTCCGGAACGCTGAACGGCCAAAGTTTTCAACCGATTTTCACCAAATTTTCTTTAGTCGGTGAACTAAACTAACGAGGGCGATTTTATTAATTCCTCAAACTGGAATTTAACCCCAAATTGTTAAAAGTTCTTCAAAAATTAATGATTTAGAAGTATAAAAATATTTTGCCATACGATGGACAAAAATAATGACCTAAAAACGTTATAATTATGATTAATTATTTTTGTTATCTTCATTGTTTGGTTTTTTTCCTCTTCAACTTTTTTTCTTTCTCTCTCACAGTTTAAATCACAGGAAAGCAGTTGGGAGGAAGTGATTTGGTCCTCATTTTTTAAAAAATCATCCCTCTTGAATCACAATGGGGGTAAAAAACCAGATGGGGTGCAGTAGCATGAACAGGTGATCTAATACCGTTCTCCCTTTCAATATTGAAAGTAAAGGAAGTGACATTAACGGGGAAAAGAATCCGTTCGCTTCCTTTCGTTCGAGGTAAAAAAAAATCCCGTCTGTGTAAACGATGTTTCACTTTTCAACCCCTTTTTTAAACTTCCTTCTAAGATTATGTATTTCATATTTTTTTCTGAGCTACTATTTTCAATTTTTCGTCCTTGAATCCCCCATTGTTAAAGTGGGCGCTTAAAAAAATACTAAAAACAGGAAATTAAATAAGGAAAAAAACATCTTTTTTATCCAAAATTTAGCGAAAAATAATCCACGTAAAGTAAACAGGAAAAAGAATTTTGTGCGGGTGTTTACCTTTGTCACGTTGAAGTAAAATATAATTTCAAAGAAGAGGAAGGAAAAAGAAAGAGATTATTTTAGAGGATTCATCACGTGTAAAAACGTAATCTATATTTTTTATCGTTAACAAACAAACAATTTATTCCCCAAACAAATCCCGGAAGTCTGGTAAAAACGGTAGTTTTTGGCGAGGGGGAAAAACGCCAAATATTCGCGTTTTTTGGATGGAAGAGCGAGGAAAATTTTTAAAAATTACGTTTTTTTCAGGTTTATTTTCCAAGAAACTAAAGTCACCATGCTCTGCTCGTCTTCTTTTTTTTTTTTTTTTTTTTTTTTTTTTGGCTATTTCATTTATGGCTTCATTTTATTTTATCTATTTTTTTTTTTTTCGGCCATTGCTTTTCCGTGGTTTTGAAAACTAGTGCTCTCGCTCTTATTGTCGATCATCCCTAAGAAAAAACCTAATTCACAAAATTTTTCAGCCTCTTTCTCGTTTCGTTGGCCACAAAGCAACCTATTTCGACCAGAATTCAAGGACATTTTTTCCAGAGTTTTTCTGACAAAAATTGACCTTTTTTTCTGGATTATGTTTTCCTATTCTTTAGGTAAAAATACCGTTCCTAATTAGTTTCGAACTCCTGGAGCTTGCGCAGAACTATTTTCTCATAAAAACTGAGTCATTTGAAAATTTTGTCGTCAAATGATGTCGGATTTGACGGCCGAATCGTCCTGCCATGCTCCAGGAGGTTGAAACAACTTGGTAACTGTAGTTGAAACAAAGCTATTATTTTTAATAATTTATTTAAAATTAACGATACTAGAAAATTATGAAGAGGAAATTGAGTAATTTTTTAAATTGAATATTTTGTTTTTAAAGCTTCATTTTTTGTTCAAAAATTAACTGGGAGAGCCATAAAAGTTGATGAGGACCAAAAAAATAATGACACCCAATTAATAATTTAAAATTATAATTTTATAACTAAATTAATTCTTAAGTTTAAACTGTGTATTTTCTTTCTTGAATGGGAGATTGAAAACATTGAGGAAGTTCTACATGGATTGGTAAGTTTGATTTGAGTGAAGTGAGAAGTCGTGTTTCTGAGGGCATAAGTGTGCCTGGAAGCGTGTGAAACGGTAGATACGCGAGAGTTTTTCTCCCTACCACCGGCCGGTAAGTGCGACTCCGACCTGCCACGCGCTCTTGGCCCCCTCCAGAGCTCAAATCTCCGACAAGCGCCCCACCACCTCTCCCGAAAAAATTAGAAGAGGAAGAAAAATAAAAAACGGGACGGGAGAAGGGAGCGTTCGTGTGCCGCTCATACCCCCTCGGAGTCCCCGACCGGTTTTTACTCTCGTCAGTTACTCGAGTACTTCGAAGAGGCGTGTGTCTGTGTGGAGAGACGAATAAACCTAATTTAGTTTTTTTTTCTTTATAAGTTTTTCGTCATGGTTACTACTAGCGAACCACCTCAGCCTCAAAGGCGCTCCGAAACAAGAAGGGTATGTATTTTATAAAATTTAATTTATTTTTTCAAATTCAAAACAATAACTTCACCATTCAAAAAAGCCCTATAATTTTGGCATAACAATATTTTCAACGAATGAAAAAAATTATTTTTTCGCTTGAATATTAGCTTCAAGTTTTAAACTTATTTAGCTATTTCCCTTCTTGAAAATAGGTAAAATTCTTTTTTTTGGGTAATTTTTGCTTGATAGGCGGAATGCTGCCGCTTTTCTTTTTATCAAAAAATTAAATCTGTTTATTTATTTTTTTATCTTCGTCCTTTAAGAAGGACGCGTGAAGACCTAAGTGTCCTCGTGTTTTTTGACGCGTTCTAGCACCTTCATGCGGGGCGCGTGGCGGCCTTTTACCATCACGCCCTTGACACAATTAAAATTCACCTACTCTATATTTCGTGATAACTTTTTTAAAAAGAATATTCGAAATTTCGATCTGGAAGACCCTCTCTCAAAAATCGGAATGGAGGGTATAAAATATCTTGTTTTTGAGAGAGATTTCCATTTACAGAAAATCTCCTATCGAGTGAGAAAAATTTTTTTCCCTTCTCCGCTACGGAATTTCTTGGGGAGTCATCCGACTCTTTTGACCCCACACGACCTTCAACACCTTCACTCACGACCTTGCCTTGCAGGATTCTAAGACTTACATATTTACCTATTTTGTAAAAAACTTAAAAATATGAAAATTGGCCTAATTTTTGACGATCTAAATTTATTTTCTAGAGCACAAAATCCTTCGTTGATAAAAATTAGCGTCTTAAAAATTAAAATGTCATTGACGTATTCTCTGACGTAAAACAAAAAGCGCATTGTTTTTATAACAAAGAATGCTGAGCTCTATAAATATTTTTTCAGGCCATTATTTATATTTCTGTGGGTCAAATGGTCAAGATTAGATTTTGAAATCTGTAATAATAAAACAATAAACTATTTTTAAAAATGAGATACCCTAAAAAATGCTATTTTTTATTCACTGAAACTTTATTGTTCTGACGTCTGAGAACCTCCCACGAAATGGGTTCTCAAAGGAAAAACGGTGAAGAGGATCTGTTAAGTCAGACTTCCGTAAAGGAAATAGTTTCTTTTCTCACGGTGTCGACCTCGGCACACTCCGCCGTAATTTTTTTAATCAAGTTTTTTTTTACAGAGCAACAAGCCGATTATGGAGAAAAGACGCAGAGCGAGAATTAACAACTGTTTAAATGAGCTTAAATCTTTAATTTTAGACGCCATGAAAAAAGACGTAAGTTATTTAGATTTTTTGTTTTAAAAAAAAATTGATGGGCATGTTTTTATTGATTTTTTTTTGTTTAGCCTGCGAGACATTCAAAGTTGGAGAAAGCTGACATATTAGAAATGACGGTAAACATGTGGAGACGATGCAAAGACATCAGGCAGCTTTGGCGGCAGCGACGGATCCGAACGTCGTGAACAAATTCAAAGCCGGATGGGGTGAATGTCTTACAGAAGTCGGACGTTTCCCAGGAATGGACCAAAGTGTTAAAAAACGCCTTTTGGAGCACCTTTCCCTCTGTATGGATACCCGTGCGGAGAACCCAGGGAGAGAATCGCCGAGCCATGTCGTCGCTTTAGTCCCGACACGTCTTGCGAACGGACATATCGCCCTCGTTTTACCATCATCTCCTCCGCCGCTCGCCCCAGCGACGACGAATCAGCCCGTTTCGCTCGTCGTCCGGAAACCGCAGCTCGTCGAAAAACCGTGGAGACCCTGGTGACCAATCTTGACCCTTATTTTTTAAATTGTGATAACTTCGAAGCCCGGCTAGTCACACAGTGGCTTCCATTCCAAATTTACGGCTTCCATTTTAATGATCTCGATGTATAAAAATATTTATAAATGACTGATAGCTTTACAAAGTGTGCCTTAACAACACAATCAAGGTGTCTTCCATTATGTACATTTTGTATATTTTCTTGGGATATATTGTATTATTATTAATTTGTATAAATTATTTATGTTAATATTGTGCCTTATCCAGTGAAAGGATATAATATAAATAAATATTTGTTATTAAACACTAATTAACTTCCTTAAAGAAGTTTTGCGATACCTCGACGTCGGGTTTTTGGGGAAGGGTCTTCCAGACCCGGAGGGTCAAATCGAATATTGATCTTTACCGATCTCAACTTTGCCTGTGGTGCCGTCCGGCCGTCCGGCCGTCCGTAGCATTTTTTTCCGGAACACTTTACGGCCACAGTTTCATCCGATTTTCACCAAATTTTTACACAAATTTCTTTTTTTTTTTTTCTTTTGGTCCTCGTGGCTACAGATATCCCACTTCTGATGTCAACCTATCAAACCCAGAAACGTTTGTCGAAATGTTCGTCCGATTTTCACTAATTCTACATAGTTTGCAAAAATGGCAAGACCTGTCAGTCTAAAGATTTTTTTATTTACTACGCGGCCTAACTATTGGACAATTTTAAAAAAGAGGTTAAAAATATCGAAAAGAAAACTGTTCGGGTACTTCTTCTCCAGTAAAAAAGGGCGGAATACCGTGGGCACGTGGCTAAATACCGTGGAAAAATAGTGTAAAAACGACCAAAAACCATTGGTTTCTTGGCTGTATACCATGGAAAACGACCAAAACCTGTTGTTTCTTGGCCAAGTACCACTGAAAATACCGAGAACCTGTTGTTTCTTGGCTGAGTACCATAAAGCTACCAAAAACCTATAGTTTCTTGACTAAATACCATGGAAAACGACCGAAAACCTTTGTTTCTTGGCTGAATACCATGGAAAACTATCAAAAACCTGTGTTTCTTGGCTGCATACCATGGAAAACGACTAAAAACCGTTGTTTCTTGGCTCAATACCGTGGAAAACGCTCAAAAATCTGTTGTTTCTTGGCCAAGTACCATGGAAAATACCGAACCTGTTGTTTCTTGGCTGAGTGCCATAAAAGCTACAAAAACCTTAGTTTCGTGACTAAATACCATGGAAAACGACCGAAAACCTTTATTTCTTGGCTGAATACCATGGAAATCTATCAAAAACCTGTTGTTTCTTGGCTGAATACCATGGAAACGACCGAAAACCTGTTGTTTCTTGGCTGAATACCATGGAAAACTATCAAAAACATGTTGTTTCTTGGCTGAATACCATGGAAAACTATCAAAAACCTGTTGTTTCTTGGCTGAATACCATGGAAAACGACTAAAAACCTGTGTTTCTTGGCTGAATACCATAAAACCAAAAACCTGTTTCTTGGCTAATACCAGGAAAACGACCGAAAACCTTTTTTCTTGGCTGAATACCATGGAAATCTACCAAAAACCTGTTGTTTCTTGGCTGAATACCATGGAAAACGACCGAAAACCTTTGTTTCTTGGCTGAATACCATAGAAAACTATCAAAAACCTGTTGTTTCTTGGCTGCATACCATGGAAAACGATCAAAAACCTGTTGTTTCTTGGCTTAATACCACGGAAAACGATCAAAACCTGTTATTTCCTGGCTGCATACCATGAAAAACGACCAAAAACCTGGTAAAAAGGGTACTTTTTGACTAAAGTGGGATAGTAGGGAGAAATAAGGGCCATTCATGTCCGTTTCTGGTGGCATTGTTCGGCGAAGCATTTCAATTTTAGCATTTCACCTTGTAACTTTTATAAGACTTTTTCTTCGTACTTTTGGCCGATAAATCAATTTTGACCGTATTTTCAAGCGTCTTCTTATTTTAATAGAATGCATTGAGAGAGATAAAAAAATGTCCATTGAATTATAAATAGGAGTTCAACGGTACGAAATTTCCCGGATCAAATTTCCGTGTCTAAGTACTTTCCCAACAAAATGATAAAACAATGAAAGTCCGGGACTCGAAGGAAGCTCCCTCCTCGGTCACAGGCGTCCTGCTTTTAACAATGGACAATTATAAGAAATTACCTTCGGTACCTTTTTAAAAGCTGTTTCATGCTCGATCGACTCTCCGAGACACGCTTGTTTTAACCCTTCTCCCCCGACTTGCTCCAATTATTGTTTAAACAAAAAGTTTCAAGTCGCAGAGGGGCCCTGAACAGCCCTCTTCCGAAAATTAGACATGGAGGGTATTGCAATAACTAATTTAAAAAATTCTCGAAAAATGTAGTGGGAGAAATTTGGGGAGTTCTCCGGGCTGCAAAAACGTTTATAAGATAAAATGTAGATTATAATTTTTTTTTTTTTTTGCCACGCGCTCTTGTTGCATAATTTTTTTACGTAAGTAAATAGGTACACTCAATCCCAATTAAACTGGTTGGTTCCAGTAAAGTACAAAAGGCTTATCACATTTTAATGGCATCAGTGGAGTGCTGTCACCCTGTATTTTAGTTTTATTTTAATTTTTTTTAAATTAAATAGTGTGAGAAAATAAAGAAAACTGGAATAAATTTTTAAAAAATGTAGGGACGTTCGTTTTTAAAGCTTCATGTTTATAAGACTAGACTTGGTAGATTTCATAGTTTTTAAGGGGAAAAAAAGAAACGGCATAAATTGATGTTGACGAGTTAGTTGAGGTAGGCGATCAGATAAAAAAGGGTGGGCGAAAAATCATAAATCTGACATGTTCATATGACTTAATTTTATACCTTGCTTCTTTTCCGAGGTTTTTTCTCGATATATTTATCTCGCGAGCAATATGACGCGTTTTTTTCTGGGAATTTTATTGCAATCAGTGGGTTTCGTATTTTGTCATTCATTATTCATGAGTCAGAGAAGTTCTTGACAAGCTTGTTTTTGTGTGAACATTTATAAAAATGTGTAAAGAATCAATGGAAATCAGAAATTTATTTGAGGGAGTGATTTAAGCCCACACCCTGGTAAACCACCAAAATCCTCATAAAAGTGGTGATCTAGGAAAAACACCCAAAAAGAAATTTTTTTTTCAAAAACTGTGGAAAAATCTTGGGGTCTTGTTCGAAATATTAAGGTAAACTATCAAAAATCAGGCGAAAAAACAAAAATTATTTAGGGCGTAGCAGCCTGGGGCTCGCAGGAGACCGGGTGCCTTCGTGGAGTGTCTTTAAAAATTAAAAAAGAGGAAAATGACTATAAATCCGATAAAACAGGCGTTTTTTGATGCGAAAAATCAGGAAAAACTTCATATTTGGTAAAAAGGCCGAAATATCAGGCAAAACGCACAGAAACCGAAGACAAGGTGGTTTTTAGAACAAAAAATATAAAAACGTTCTCCGGCAAAATACCAAAAAAACCACCCGAAAATCATCTGAAAAGTTGTTTTTCGTCGACTCCCCACCCTCCAAATACGGTCGCCCGAAAGACTCGTTTTCGCTGATTTGTGAAGACGGCCGCCTTCCAATTTAGAGATTTCCAAAAGGCTAGACTATGAGAAAAACTAGTAGGCAGGTTATATTTAATTAATTTTTAATTTTCACCAATAATCTACTGTTGAGATTAATTATTAATTTTGCTCCCCGGAGACAGCTTTTAAAAAAGAGGAAGTAGTTCTTTTTAGCAGTGATTTTCTATTTACAAAAAAAGGTGGCCTCATTTTTAAGAAAAATCCTTGCGGACGGACACCCTGAGGATTTCCAATGACGCGCTCTAATCTGACGTCCTTGTCCGTCCGGGTAAACAAGGGAATAAAGGTCAGGTTCTCTCTCTCTTTTTTTTTCCTTCTAGCAAGCTTATAAATCGTCACCGGTACACGATTGAACAATCCGTTGACTTCTTCTCTTTAAAAACACCTTTTGTTCTTTCATCTCTCCACTCGTAAATTCTTGTCTTTTTCAAATCGATTGAATTACTTCGTAATTTGCTTCGTTTTTCCTGAGGAATTAAGGTGTTAAGTTCGAGGTACCTCTAGCTGCCTTGAAAAAACAAAGGGAAATAAGAAGGATTTCTTTTATTTGAAGTAACAAATCGCTTCAAGGGAGGTTCATAGTCAAAGAAACCTTGATTAAGCAACTTTATAAACACAGGCCTTATGATTTTTTTCCGATAACTTGTTTTGAAGAAAGCTCATGCTTAATACAAAACACGTGTCTCTCGATAATTACTTAATAAGAGATTTGACAAATCGACATTCGAGACTTGAATAATCCCGAACCAAAAATGGTTTTCATAAAGAGGAGCCGCTCGGCGCATTCCCGACAGCATTTCAACCCGTCGGTGATTTTTCTCAACTACGGTCTTTTTCAAAACAAATCAGTCTCCTTTCATAATTTAATCGTTGCGATAATTCTATATTTTTCCGAAAGTTTGGGCGATGGCTCAGATTTTATTTTTGGGCATTTTTACTTCTTGAAAGGGAAATTATTATAGTCTACATGAATGACTTTTGGGTAAGAGTCAAGAAGAGTCTTAGGGGGTGATTTTTTTCGATTGCAGCAAGAAATTTGGGCCATTCACGTTGTTTTGGGAAAGTGACCCCCTTTTGGGGCGGACTCACACAATTTTTTTAAATGATTTTTTATGATAGAAAAAATCGATTTTTTAAAAAATTTATGATTTGTGAGAAATCCAAATTATATTTTTGGACAACTTTTGGAAAATATTTTTTTGTTTCCAGTTTTTTGAGAAAATCGTTATTTTTCTTGATTTTTGAAAAAATTGCAGATTTTTTTTCTGTTTTTGCTAATATTGCAATTTTATAATAATTTTTATGAATTTAGTAATTTTAAGATTGCAATAAGAAGTTTGAGCCAAATTTTGACGGTTTTCCTCTGTAATTAAAAAAAAAAAACTTCAAGCCCTATTAGATGTGGAAAAACTTGTTGAACACTTTGGCCGGCAGAAAATAAAATTGTCAAAATGAATACTATTCCATAAAAGACACTTTAAAAAGCAATTTTGAAAAGAAAATGTAAATTAAGTTAGCAAATCAGAATAAGCGTTTGTGTTATTTGGCATTAACGATCGAGTCCTAGGGGTTTGAATTAGTTTTTTATCCGAGAAACGTCTCATCCATAACCAAAGAAACGGTTCATGGTTGGTTTCAAACATAAATTGACTCGATTGCATTTAAACGACTTTTTCGACGGCGAAAAAAAAAGACCATTTGAATCCACTCGTTTCTTAATTTAGACGTTGACGATCTATAAAACGAAGCCCACCTGCGTCTCAATTTCGTGATGCTTTCTCGAAGAGATTTTCTGACGGGAAGGAGACCACACAGAACGTGCCCATTGCCCTTTGGCCATATGCTAATCCGGCGGTGAGCCACTCGCGTGACTCGTACCGATATAACTTCATCTTATGTCCACCTCACGGCATCTATGTACCTCAATTTATAATTCGATCAACAATAAAAATAAACAGTTTTTTGGCAAACGTGATCCTAAAATATTTAGTTCATCAACCTCTTCCAATTTTGTTTATGAAAAAATCACGTGACCACGTGATCGATTTTCACGATAATGTCGTTATTTAAAAAAAAATTACATTTTTAAAATGTCATTTCGACCGTGCGTGGATTTCACGAGATAAACCATAATCTCGTCTAGACCTACGATAAATGTTAATTTTTACAAAAATTAAAAGGAATAGGGCATACAAAAGAAGTTCAGTTGGTCAAAAAGAAGTTTAAAAAAAACGGTTCCAGGATTTTCGTCAATGTAAAGATAAAATACTAGATTTAAGGTTGATAAACGTCAGAAATATCAGATTTCTTGCCCTCCGTCACATTTTGAGGCTCCTCAAGGAAGTTTTTTTTTTTTTTTTTTTTTTTTTCAGTAGAAAAAGTACTTACTTAAATTGAAAAATTACGAAATAGAAGGAAATTTAAGGAAAGTTCACGAAGAAACATTTTTTAACCGCATTTTTGGATGTTTTCCTCGATTGTTCGTTCCATAAACCCCATTTTTGCGTTTTTCCCGGCGTTTTATCGCACTAAGTCCCTTTTAAAAGAATTTTCAAGAGTTTTTTTTTTTTTTAATTTTTTTATTACCTAATATATTTTTAACTTCCTCAAGAAGTTACTGTGATACCTCGACCCCTGTACTAGAAAAGGGTCTTCCAGACCCCGTAGATAATCTGATAAGTGATCTTTGCCGATCCTGACTTTGTCTGTGGGGCCGGCCGTCCGGCCGTCCGGCCGTCGGCCGTCCGTCGCCACTTTTTCCGGAACACTTCACGGCCGCAATTTCATCGATCTTCACCAAATTTATACACAAGCTTCCTTTCACAGAATCTTGAAAATGACGAGAGCTTTTTCGAAATTTTTCAAAATGGCGGAGATATGACTGTTCAAAGATTTAAAATGAGCGCGGTGGGCGTACTGTTGGTCCGATCTTCACCAAATTTTCACTAAACATTCCTTGAATATTTAAAAATTTTCCATGTTTTAAAATTTTAATTTTCCAAAATTTTTTTACTTAATTTTTAGGCAGAAATGTGAGTCACTTCGCCGGCTCGAGGGCGGCCTCTCTTTGGCTAACCGTACTGAATTTCTACCTTGATATAAAATTTTCAAATAATTTTTTTTTTTTTTTAACTTCCTCAAGAATTTTTTTAACGGAAAATAAAATGGCGATTTATTAGGTACTTAATTTTATTTTTTTTTTTTTCAAAAAACAGAAAACGAACAACAAAAAATACCTAAAATTTCTAACTTCCTCAAGACTTACTGCGATACCCACCAAATTTATTTCACAACTTTTACAAAAATTTAGTTCTCCTACTTAATACTTCCTCCTCCTGTATCCTTGAGGAAGTTATCGTTGGAAGCTCTTCAAACCGGAACTTTTTTAAGAAGAAGAATAGGTTTAACCGATGAGCAAGAGGCCTTCTTACTCATGGTTAATCCATTCTCCTTTTTTGGACTACCTTTATGGGCAATTAAGGGGGGGGGGGACCCAGGAGTGGGCTCTCGCCATATTGCCGTGGCGCCCTATCAGGGCCAACTCCAGAGGAGTGGCCTCACCAATTTATCCGCGGATTCTGTGGAAGAATAATTATTTGGAATTTAACTTCCAAACAAAAATCCCTCCACCAAACCGGGATCGAACTCCGATCTCCAATACTGGAAGTCCAAGACTGTACCTTCCAGCCACTTTTTTTTTTTTAAAGAAAAAATACTTACCTAATTATTTCTCTAAAAACTACGACTTTTCGGGGGACCTCTCGTATTGATTTAAATACACGAGGGGCTTCGATTTTTCATCCTAAAAAACCCATTTTTGGGCGTTTTTTTTATTTTTGCCCAAATTTATATGTTTTTCTTCTCTTTTTAGTAGAAAAAGTGGCTACATAAAATGTAATCTGAAATCTACGCCAACTTTTCAAGTAGCTCGACGGTAGTTTTCCCAGATTTTTTGTCCCAGAAACCACAATTTAGGTCCTTGGTTTTTTGTCCAAAAAAAATTTAGGTCGATTTTTTCAACGGATTCAGAATATCAAAGTATTCATTTTCCTAGATGAGAATCCTTTTTTTTTTTAAATATATTTTTAATAGAAAATATTAAGGCCTGGAAGCATAAAAGACCACCCAGGAGGCGTAGCTATTACCGGGCTTTGCCATGGTACAGTCAAGCTCCCGTGTACATCTTTACTCTTATCGCTACTCGCTGAGGCTTTCATTAAATTACAGAGTCCCACTCGGAGTCGTAAACCCTGTCGAGCGTACCTTCAGAAGAAAAAAAAAAGCGAGAGATGTTTCAAAAAAATGACTTCTTTGTCAGCCCCGTTTTTTGACCTATAATCTTTAATTTTTCTGTTTTTCTAGCTCAAAATCTTAGGAGCCGTGGTAAAACATGGTCAGAATTAATCCTCGAGTTATGTCAAGGATGTTTAAAAAAAAAGAGCTCATTCGAGGTAGTTTCTTAAAAGTCGGACTATGTTGAGACGGTCGTGGCATGATTGTAATCGAGTACTTAAGGGATCAAGAGCACAGTGAAAACGTGTTTAAAAGCCTTCGTTTCATTATAATCACTCTCATACAAGAGTTTAAAAAAAAAAATTATTGCAGCGGTTAATTACGACCCAAGTACCAAATGTGTAATTTACATTCGCGGTGATAAATCGATTTTAGATCAAGATGGCATCGGGTTTAATTTACATTCTGTTATAATTTGTGCAGTTTTTTTTATTGCATCTTTTTCAAAGGGAGGGTTGAAAATTAACGCCCCCTTTAATTATCTATATTTTTTATTGAATTCTGATTGGCTTTTAAGATGATTGCAGCTCTCATTTTTACATTCTCATCTTAGGGCTTCTTCCCTTTGAATCTCCAGCACACTTTCGGCGAGAAGCTAACTTTTCCCAGATTTCCAAAAGTTTTCCTCCATTCTTTGATTTAAAAAAAACTCCAATTTAAAATTTACTGATTTTTCCTCCGCCATAGGCCCATTTTCTACCTAAAAAATTAGGGAGAAAAAAAAAAGCGTTCACCACGGTCGAGATGGGCATTCCTCCGCTAAAAATAACAATTTGGAATCATCGATGTATCGATGCTTGGAATTTTTTTAATTAACCCTTTGTAGACCGCAGGCGACTTTAGTTGCCCAGCGGCCCCAGCGGAAAGCCTCTCTAAAAAATTTAATACCTTCGCTTCCCGTGGCGTAGCGACATGCAAAAACTGGCAATCTGTTGGGGAAGAAATGAACTACGTGATGCTGCATCACTCGTCGCTTTCTGTGCTTTGCTGGGCGCAGGTAGCGTCGGGGAGAAGTGAGGGCAAGAGAGGGGAAAAGTGCTAAAAAGTAGCGCAGAGAATCCGCGTCAGGCGCGGCTCGAAAGGGTTAAACAAACTAAAAAGTATACTTTAACCTCCTTAAACTTCCCTCCTTTATACTTCCCCCTCCTATATTATTCTTTCTTTTAGGAAGTTCCCGCGATGCTAGCTACAGACTAGTATTTTTATTCCAGGTTCAAAATTTATGTTGGTTCGGTAAAAAAAAAGAATTGAAATGTAGGCGTTTGTTGAGGCGTATCCCGGTAGCCCCATTCTATCTTATGACGCTGTAAACGTTAATGTATTCGCTATGAGGTGGATCTCCCTCGCTAGCCCATTATTCGGGTTAAGACCTAAAAAAAAGTATTCAGACCTCACACGTTGATATTTCGATTTAGTATACAAAAAAAAAGCCCTTTAACGAAGGATTGTAGTCATAATTTTTAGAAACACTAAATCCAGAAGAATATGAAATTTTAAGGAGAACTCTCAGATTACAAGAAGTAGGGAAACAGGTAAAAATGGTTAGCACATCCCTTCACAACCCTTCTCGAATTGCGGGAGGTGATCCGTTCACCTGCTGTGCCATACCATCAAAATAACGGGGTTTCGTTTTTTACTTTTGAGGGTTGCTTCCTTCTACAGGTATAGGAGCCCAAAGGGTACAAAATTTAATTGACAGTTCTATGCCTCATTGAGTCTTTTTAACGAAATAACGGGCGTAAGAAATGCGGAACCAATGTAGATGTAAATGATCAGGGTGGAGCGTCCGAGGGAATTTTGATTTGTTGAGCAGTCGGATTCCGGATTCGGATTTTTTAATTGGATCGCTTCAAGGCGTTATTTACGACCGTACAACGAGGCTTCTTTTACAGGCAAAGTGTAAAAAAAAGAGTTTACTCAAACCAGGAAGGACCACACATAACTGCGGGAAAAAGGCACTTTCTGAATAAACATAAGGGGGAGTCGTCCACCTGCCTACAAGGTTTAATGTTGTAAATTGTAATTGATTCGCCTTAGGTTCCCTTTCCTAATAAGCCACCGGTTTTAAGATATATGAGAATGCAGGTAGTCGCCGGGAAACATTTTTTCTCCGATTTTGAAATGAAAAACGATGATTCATAAATGAGTCAATTTTTTTAATCATGTTGACCCAGATAAGAACAAAAGAAGTCTGACGCCCACTGTGCTACGCGAAGCCGTAAACAACTTTAAGCCGATAGGAGCCATTCGAGGCAAGTTTCCTTACGGGAAAAGATTTGAATAAAGAAGAAAAAAAACGGGTGAAATACTGTAGACGTCGGAGACGTTTTTTATTCTCCTTCTCGCTCTTCGAGGGCACGAGGGCGGACCCGAATAATGGATCGTAAAACTCCGCGAGGCTCTTTTTCGTTTTGCTTCATTTGTAGACGGGACGGGCGAAAAGAGAGATACGCGGCACGTGGGTAACCAGACGCAGCTGCCACTGCCCGAATCTCTCTCTCTTTTTTAAAAAGAAAACGCGCAACCTGTTCTTTTTAAGTCACGACTCCGATATAACGCGTCGGACCTTCGAGCACACGATACACTTTCATCCTTGTACGGTTTGAATATCCTAAATGTAAAGAATTTTTTAAACTTGAAGCAGAAGAAGCGAAAATGTGTAAGTCGAAAAACGTTTCAAGTATGTAATCTAATCAGAGCAAATAGAAACCGAGTTCACGCTGCTCCTCCTTTATTAGCAGATAACCTTAAATCTTTCTTACTTCAAGTGCCGATAACGAAGAAGAATTTCCACCTGCGACTTTATACCCATAATCCCTTCAATGGCTTAACTACCTTGTTTACCCCAAAAAATTATGTTTATGGTAAATTTATTAAAGAACGGGTTTTCGGTGGTCCAAAAACGAGGGAAACAACAATTGGTTAAAAGGAGGGAAACAAGTGGAGTTAGGAAAAGTGGTTCCTACTCTTTCTTGCTAGCAAAAAAAAAAAAAACCTGGAGGGAGGGGATTGGAGAACTCCGTTCAACATAACGCATTTCACCCAAAAGCAGTTGAACAAATAATCTGCATTTCATAATCAGTAAACATATAGCGTTTCGGTATCCTCTCTCGAGGATTATGATGAACAGTCAGTTTTAAGGTATTTTTCGTTTCGCCATAATCGCTTTTTAAACGGCGAAATACTTTGGCTGTCCTAGTTTATGATGAGGTGTATTATGCCCAAACGACAACAGTTTTATGGCGAAGTTCTTTAAAATGCAAGTTTCCTTTATGTTCAACTGCGTTATGATGAAACGACAAGTGTTAAATCTCTTCTTTATGGTGAGATGTATTATGTTCACATTCATTATGGTGAACGTTTTCGACTATTTTCTTTATGTTGAGTTGCAGATTTTTTATGGTGAACGGTAACTCCCGATTCTGCTATTTTATGGTCAAATGCATTATGGCGAACCGCATCATGTCGAAACGTTATACTCGAGGGGATTACTCCGTTTTAATAAAAGTCTTTCTCAACCTAGACGACACTAATCGAATCTTAGGTCAACCAACGAATGTAAATAAACGGACGCGGCAAAAACCCGTAAAAACTTCCAGGTAAAAAGAACATTTTCGGATCTTTCAACAGTGATTGCGTCCTCTATAAAACTGCTTTGTCCCGGAGCGGCATCTTGTGTGGCCGAGTTATATTTCAATTAGCAAAGGGGGTCATTACGTTCCAATATTAGTTGTAGTCCCCAGGGTAAAAGAGAAATTGCAACCTTCCCCATCTTTGTGTACGCGGCTTATCCTTCAAGGAAACCGAAACCAGATTCTGTATCAACACACTTCTTCAATTTAATAACCAATTTTTATTTATAATCCCAAAGCAATTATTTATGCATCATAAATTTTTCCAATTCTTCTCAATCCAATTACTAAATTTATAATCCTCTATTTAATAAATGATTATCACCTTATTTTTGAAAACCAGAAATAAGAGGGTTTATGGCCCCCTTTATTCCTTGTGTTAGCCTAGCAAACTGTCGCAAATGGGGGAAGGGAAGGGGCCCAGCGGAGGCTTTCGGCATATTGCCATGGCGCCCTATGTCTAACTCTTGAGGGGTGGCCTAGCCACCGGATTTGGCTGAAGAAACTTTATTGACATAAATACTTTCAATAATCCGGGATCGAACCTCTAACCTTTATGAATGTCCGAGACGGAACCTTTTCTTTTTCTGCATTTTCAGGAGTTTTCCTCTGTTTTAACCGAACTCCCTTTCACCAACAACCGATGGATCGTACGCGCCTCGCAAGCCGTCCAGAAAAACGGCGCGTGGCAGGCTCGTGGTTCGTCCAAAAAATTTTTTTTCTCTCTCTTTTGGCTATTTTCTTATCCTCATCTCTCATATCTTGAGTAGATAGATTTATAGATTTAAAAAAAAATAAGACACCTAAATCTAAATTTTCATGATAAATTTAACATGTAATTATCCAAAAATGCCGATTTAAAGAAGAGAAATATTTTGTTGAGGGCCTGGGGAGTTGTTTATAATTAATATTCTATCGATTGGCAAATAAAGAAGTAAAATAGGGCTTCAAAACTGACTAAATGACGGATAATAACACGAATTCGGCTTGTCACGTGTGAAGGAATCCGAAAGGCGTCAAACCCGTTTCGGCTCCTCCTTTTTAGTTCTCAAGATTTTTTTTTTTTCACTCCTTTCTTCAATTCCAATTGCGCGAGACCCTTTGACGTGCCGAAGCGATAAAATTTTAAGTCGATAGCTTCTGTTTCCTCGGGAACGCGCCTTGATAAGGCGGAGCCGTTAATCTTAAATGAAGGGATGTCAAATAATGGGCCTCTTCCTTAATATCTATCTTATGTTAACACTTAACCGGTCAATATTATGCTTTCCCACACGATAAAGGCGTGCCACGTTTAAATTTAGACATCTTATAAATTATTCTTTTAAAATCTCCATGTTTCTAAGTTAATAAAGCCGAATCTGAAGTCCATTTACGATTTCAAAATTTGGTTTCATCAAATCAAAGGGGGGGGGCTTCTCTACTTCTTTGGCCTGAAAAATTTATTTTTTGAAATCGCCAAAAAATGGTTTCTAACTATTTTTGAGAAGATGAAGCCGAATTTAAAGTCGATTTTACGATTTATGAATATTCGGTTTCAACACATCAAATGGGGAGGACTCCTCTACTTTTTGGGCTTGAAAATTTTAGTTTTGTTTGCCAAAAAGTGATTTTTCGATGTTTTTGAGGTGAAAAATCCGAATCTGAAGTCAGTTTTCGATTAAAAATTGTCTAACTTAAATGAAATAACAGATCCGGAATTAAATAACACTTTGTAAAGCTATCAAGATTCACTGTATAATCTATTCAATAGCTAATGACTTTTCATTCATTTTCCCCCCTGCCCTTTTGGTATTTTATTATATTAACGATCTTTAAAAAAAGTGTTGAAACACAGGTAGAAATAAACCGTTAGACCCTGTTTACTTAAAATCGTTCGATAGTTGCGTAATTGGACCGTATTTACTTTAAAGAACGTAAATTGGCTAAAAGGTTACATGATTGTGAAAAATTGTCGGCAGATGGTTAGGGACTTAAAAAAATCTTTTTTTAAATTGCTACATCCCGGATTTTTGAAGAATGTGCCACGTGGTTCTATTAGTGGAGGATTAGTCGGTCAATTAAGCAGAGGAAGTAATATTTAGTCAAAAAGAGCCACTTCCCATTAAAAATGAAAAATTTTAAATTTCAAATCTCGCGCGCGTACAAAAGAAACCTTGGTCAAGCACCCATTAAACACCGGTTTTACCCGGATCGTTTTGTTTACAAAATATTTCAAAATATTTGTCAATTTTTTTCTTTATACTATCTAAAACGCAAATAAGAGGTAAGTAAATAATTAAAGTTCTTTTAAAAAATTATTTAGGGACGGAAAAATTTTAACTTTTTCAGGGCGTCTTCAATGGAGTTGGAATCACATCCTGTTTCCGCTTCGGGAAACACCCTAGGACCAAAGAATGAATAAAAACACCTTTGTTTACTCGTTGTTAGTCACAGAGAAGTAATCATTCGGAAAATCACCGACGAACCCCCTCATTATCCGTTTTACTTCTTTTTTTCTAAAAACGAGAACACCCAAATCCAGCTTAACTGGCAGAAAAAACTGATGACTAAAAATAAAACCAAATTTTGTCAGAATTCGTCAAAATTTTCGATGGGGCAGTAAATAAAGTACGTCCCCGATAATAAGAGAAGGAATGTTTGTTGGGAGAACACCGATCAACAATCGTCAATTAAACATAAAAAATCGATATAAAAATCTGTAATCAAATGCGTTTCGGCATAAAATTAAACATAAAGCTCTCAAAGTTAAAATTTTGAGCATAATGCATTTCAACAGCGTTTCGCCTAGACGACTTTCGATAAATGCAGGGTCGACATAAAAAAAGAAGTCACCATAACGCTTCTCACCATAAACGACTCTCTTTTAGCTTGTTGTTTCGCCATAAAACTGTCGTTTGTTGGGTTATCTCCATAAACTAGGGACAGCGAACAGCAAGCCTCTTTCGACGTTTAAACGCGATTATGGCGAAATGACAAAATCCTTAAAACTTTATTGTTCACCATAATGGAATTCAACATAAAGATCTCACCATAAACTAGGAAAGCAAGCAGGCAGCCAAAGGATCAGCTCGTTTTAAGACACAAGGGGGTTAATTTTTTTCCTCTGGCGAGGATGTGCATTATGGTGAACTGTCAAGTTTTAAGGTTTTGTCGTTTAATCGCGTTTGAAACTGCGAAAATAAGCTTGCTCTTTTCTATCCCTAGTTTATGGTGAGTATTTTGCCCAAATACAGTTTTATGGCGAAACAAGTTCTTTAAAATGAATGTTTCCTTTATTTTCAACTGTTCAAACCATAAATTTTATTTGAAACGACAAGTGTTAAATCTCTTCTTTATGGTGAGATGTATTATTTCAAATGTTATGGTGATCGTTTTCGACTATTTTCTTTATGTTGAGTTGCAGATTTTTTTATGGTGAACGCTAACTTGCGATTTCTGCTATTTTTCGGTCAAATGCATTATGGCGAACAGCATTATGTCAACACGTATACACATGTGTGTTCTAATAATGGCTTGCTGGTCAGCTTGCCATGGAAACTGGAAAGGTTTTTTTTTAGGCGGAGAATCCCATCTGTACAAAATATTGGGAATTTTCCTTACTTTTTTTAAACAGAAAAATTTTGATTTTCCGATCGTTCTGATGAAAAAATTTCCCTGCTTTGAGGAAGTTCCCGTCGGGGTATCTCCAGACCGATATTTTTATATTGTAACTCATTGCTTTAATGTTTTTTTAAACAAAAAAATACTCCGGAAGTTTTGTACCGGACTTCCTCTTCCCCCGAAAAAAGGCATTAACATGAGAAAAGCTGAATTAAGTATTAAAGGCCATGCCCTTTATTGTTTCCCAGGAAAGAACGCACGTTTTGGTAAAATTTTAATTTTGTTAACATAGGTCACCGGGTAAAATTCCCTCAATTATAAAAACATTATTTCTCGTCATATGTGCAAGTCCCTTGCAAAAGCGGGTAGCTTGTCAGTTGAAACGTAATTGCGTCTAAATATCAAGCCAGAAAGGGTAAAATGGTTAATTATTAGAATGGCTACAATAGAAAATAGTTTGTGGGGAGGAGGTAGTCGCGTAAGAGGGGTAATTATGAAAGCAGGTGTGCTCGAGAACTTAACACAGATCACGGTTTGAGATGCAGGTAGTTGTCCATTGTATTCCCTAATAAGCGAGCCATTCTTATGTTAATCGCCCCTCCGTCTCTCGTACTTCCTCACCGATCGGTCACTTAAGAAACTTTATTTTCTGTTCGAAATTAGGGTGAATCGTCAATAGGCAGCTAAACCGATAGACTGCAATTGGAGCTAAGTATTCATTAGATCATCAGTTTGGCAAACTAGTCTTGAAAATAGTCTTTAGATCGTCAGATAAGCGGCTAAACAGTCGTTAAATCGTCATTTTGGCAGCTAAATAGTCTTTAGATCGTCAGATAAGCAGCTAAACAGTCGTTAAATCGTCATTTGGCAGCTAAATAGTCTTTAGATCGTCAGATAAGCAGCTAAACAGTCGTTAAATCATCATTTTGGCAGCTAAATAGTCTTTAGATCGTCAGATAAGCAGCTAAACAGTCGTTAAATCGTCATTTTGGCAGCTAAACAGTTTCAGATCATCAGTTTGGCTTTTTAAAACAAAATTGAATCTGTGGGAGCCACTTAAGCAGTTTCACATCTGCAATCTCGCCGGACAGCCCTCCGAACCTTCCCCTCACGGAAGGACATTGACATTCCTTTCAGCGAAACGCAATAGATTTAACACATTTAGATTTCTTAATGCTCCAGGAGGTTCAATGGGAATATCTAAACGTTTTTGAACATCCTGACAGTTTTTAACAAAAGGGGGTCCTCTAATTGGCGTGTATTCGGCAGCTAAACTGTCTTTAGATCGTCAGATAGGCAGCTAAACAACCGATAGACTGTCAGATTGGCAGCTAAATATTCATTAGCATCAGTTTGGCAGCAAAACAGTAGTTAGATCGTCCGCTAGGCAGCTTAACAGTGGTTAATCATCATTTTGGCAGCTAAATAGTCTTTAGATCGTCATATTGGCAGCTTAACAGTGGTTAAATCATCATTTTGGCAGCTAAATAGTCTTTAGATCGTCATATTAGCAGCTAAACAGTCGTTAAATCGTCATTTTGGCAGCTAAAGTCTTTAGATCGTCCGATTAGCTAAACAGTCTTCAGATCATCAGTTTGGCGTTTTTAAACAAAATTGAATGTGGGAGCCACTAAGCAGTTTCACATTTGCAATCTCGCCGGACAGCCCTCCGAACGTTCCCCTCACTGAAGGACATTGACGGATATTCCTTTCAGCAATAGATTTAACACATTTTAGATTTCTCAATGCTCCATGAGAGGAGGTTCAATAGGAATATCGAAACGTTTTGAACATCCTGACAGTTTTTAAAAAAAGGGGGTCCCTCTAATTGGCGTGTATTCGTTTTATGTCATAACGTTAACATTGTTAATTGACATTGAACTGACATGTTGAATAATACGTTTCGCAACGTTTGAAAGATGGTTACAATTCCATTAGAGCAAGGGTTGGTAGTGGGGGGTTGATACTGGTTGTTGAAGGTTCTACATATGGGGGAGACATGTTGCATAACAAGGCTACACGTGTTGAGAACTTCCTTTATGAAATTGTCAAAAAACATGATGACTCGTAATGCGGTGGGTGACGGCCCCAGGTAATTTGTTGGGCAGACAGTTCTCCCAGGGTTGACAGAGGATTTCATCCGGCATTTTCAGAATATTCCATTCAAGACCTCTTTTTTGTTCGCCTTATAAAATTGTTCCGCTTATTTTTAACGCTAGTTTTAAACCTCGTTTTACACCTTCCTGCTTCAAATGCAATCAAATGCAGTTAAATCGTCGTTTTGGTGGCTAAACTGTCGTTAGATCGTCAGATAGGCAGCTCAACAGTCGATAGACTGTCAGATTGGCAGCTAAACAGTTAAATCGTCATTTTGGCCGCTAAGCAGTCTTTAGATCGTCAGATAAGCAGCTAAACCGTCGTTAAATCGTCGTTTTGGCAGCTAAAACTGTCTTTAGATCGTCAGGTAGGCAGCTAAACTGTCTTTAGATCGTCAGGTAGGCAGCTGAACAGTCGATAGACTGTCAGATTGGCAGCTAAACAGTTAAATCTTCATTTTGGCCACTAAGCAGTCTTTAGATCGTCAGATAAGCAGCTAAACCGTCGTTAAATCGTCGTTTTGGCAGCTAAACAGTCTTTAGATCGTCAGATAGGCAGCTGAACAATCGATAGACTGTCAGATTGGCAGCTAAACAGTTAAATCGTCATTTTGACCGCTAAACAGTCTTTAGATCGTCAGATAAGCAGCTAAACAGTCGTTAAATCGTCGTTTTGGCAGCTAAACAGTCTTTAGATCGTCAGGTTAGCAACTAAACAGTCGTTAAATCTCGTTTTACACCTTCCTGCTTCAAATGCAAGCAAAGCTGGGATTTTTGTTTTCCCTTATATGTTGCTTTTTATTCATTAAAAAAATGCGATAAAAAGTTAGAATAAATTAATATTGATGAGCCCTATGATGGACGGCGGGTCAATTAGAACCTATCCATTACGCCTTAGACAAACCAAAGTTAATTTGACGTTTCAATCAGGTGTGATTCATCTTAACTCAATTCACGGCGGAGTCAATCTGCTCTCCATTCATCACCCGATGATGGGGGAGTTATAATGGAGGAAGTGCGGATGCCGGAGCCCTTTCCAGACACATTTGTTTCAATCATATCTAATATGATTGACTGCCTCCTTTCGTGGGAAAGAGATCCCGAGTCGCAATATCTTGAATCCATCATCTTCCCTCTGACATATTGATCATCCTAAAACCTCCCCCACGTTTTTCAACCCTAAAACAACAAAAAATTTTTATCAACGTTATCGAACTCGTGCCCTTTAGCAGTTAAGTTTCTAGCGTAAATCATAGGTCCGTGCCCTTAATCAGGCTAGTCGCCCCCTCCCGCCCCTGGCGAACCAAATTACTGTAATCTAGTCGCATGATTTATTTCCTTATTCCTAGCTAACGTCACTAATGATTCATACTAGATGGTAGCTTAAAATTGATCGACTTACACGAAATGAACGCGTTAGAATCCACGTGTTGAAGGACCAGGGTCAAATAATTCTGACCTACCTGACGGCTGGGTTTTGCCGGTTAGTAGACAATTTTTAGACTTCTAACTAATCTAATTTTTAACTAATCTAAGGAAATAGTTTTAGGGGATCGTCCTTATAATCGGTAAAAATTGCGTTAGGCCGACAAAAATGCTTAAAAATCTACTTAAAGACATCCAAAAAGTCCAGGCAAACACTGGGGTTTTTGGTAAAAAAAAAATGGGGCAAATTCCTTAAATAGATGAGAAAAAAAGGGGTTTTCTGGCTCTACTTTTTCATCGAAAAACTAAGGAAAGTTTTTTAAAAAAGGAGTGAGAAATTGCTGGAAATTCAATAAAACAAGATTTTTTCGGCCAAAAAAACCCAGAAAAATGCATAAAAATGGCAATAATCTCCGTTTTTTTTTCTGTTTTATATGGGGTTTTTGTCGCTCTTTCCTCGTAGAATCATTTTTGAACGTTTTTCTCTAAGTCAATTCGTTGAGCTCAATAAAATTGGCTCTATAAATTTTGCCATGAATACTTATTATACTCAGTAAAAATTGTTTTAGGCCATCAAAAATGCTTAAAAATCTTTATAAAAAATGAGATTGAGCAGCCCAAAGTTGAGGGAACCCTGGGATATTATGGTAAAAAAAGTGAGGAAAATTCCTTAAAAGTTGACAAAAAGGGGTTTTCTCGTTCGAGTTTTTCATCGAAAAACTAAGGAAAAAGAAAAGTCAAAAGTCTTGAAAAAAAGTGAGTGCTGAAAATCCAATAAAACGGGATTTTTTTTCGGCCAGAAACCCAGAAAAATGCCTAAAAATGACATTTTATCATTATTCTGGGTGATAACCTCCCTTTTACGGTATTAGATGGCGTTTTTCTCGCTATTCCTCACAGAATCATTTTTGAACGTTTTTCTCTAAGCCAATTCGTTGAGCTCAATAAAATTGGCTCTATAAATTTTGCCCTGATATATTATACTCAGTAAAATTGTTTGAGGCCATCAAAAATGCTTAAAATCTCTTAAAAAATGAGATTGAGCAGCCAATGTCGAGGGAAACACTGGTGTCATCGATAACTAAGGTATTGTAGAAAAAAGGCGTTTTTTTTGGCCTAATGGGGATGAGAAATTGCTGGAATCTATAAAACGAGATTTTTTGCGGCCAAGAAACCCAGAAAAATGCTTAAAAATGACATATATCATTATTCTGGCTGATAATCTTTTTACCGTATTATATGGGTTTTTCTCGCTATTTCCTCACAGAATCATTTTTGAAACGTTTTTTTCCAAGCCAATTCGTTGAGCTCAACAAAATTGGCTCAATAAATTGTGCCCTGAATACGTCCTTAAAATCAGTAAAATTGTGTTAGGCCCACAAAATGCTTAAAAATCTGTTAAAAATGAGATTGAGCAGCCAAAAGTCGAGGGAAACACTGGGGTCTTTTGTAAAAAAAATTAAAAAATTGAGGAAAGTTCCTTAGAAAGTAGAAAAAGGGGTTTTCTCGTTCGATTTTTACATCGAAAAACTAAGGAAAAGTAAGAAAAGACTTGTAAAAATCGTGAGTGATAAAAATCCGGTTAAAACGGGATTTTTTCGGCCAAGAAACCCAGAAAAATGCCTAAAAATGACATTTTTATCATTATTCTGGCTGATTATCTCCCTTTCGATAAAAGGGAGATAGTTTTTACATCCTTAGATAGTTTTACATCCTCAGTTTTTCGATGAAATAGTAGAACGAGAAAACCCCTTTTTTTCTAAACTTTTTGAGGAATTTTCCTCATTTTTGTTTACAAAAAAACCCCAGCGTTTGCCTGGACTTTTCTGATGACTTTTTTGAGAGATTAGATGGCGTTTTTCTCGCTATTTCCTCACTGAATCATTTTTGAACGTTTCTCTAAGCCAATTCGTTGAGATCAACAAAATTGGCTCAATAAATTGTGTCCTGAATGCCGTCATTTAGATATTTAAAAAAAATTAAAAAGAGGTGCTGTTAAGAGTGTTTAAATAAAGTCGTTTTTAAAGATAAAATTCATCTTAAATAACCTGTTGATCGGTTAGCTAATCACCAACAAGTAAATAAAGAAGGAAAAAAAAAAAGGAAAGAGTAAAGGATTGTTTACAATTAGGAATCCCGCTTGTCGGCAACCGGGTGATAAATCGAAAAGGCTGGAGGCCTACGGCGATAAAAGGAGGCCTTCTAAATTATTAATTCATTCTTTATATTGCTCTCGGAGGGCGTAAAATATAGCCGGTCGCTATAAATGCCAGACGGTAATGCGTTGTTTAACGACCTCCCTCGGGCGGGCAAGCACTCAATCTACATGGTCCTCCTCCCTCGTCTTTTATCTCGACTTGATAAAATAATGGATCGTGGCTTAGGGGTCCTAGAAAGCTACTGGCACTTTATTTTTTATAGCGCACTTTGTACGCCGATACCCCCGAAAACAATCGCAAATTTCGAAATTTGTCTTCATCCACAAGTCCCATATAGTTTGTAATTCCCTCCTTATAAATCTGGGTATTTATCACTCATATTTCATTATGCAAAGCCCTTTCTCAGGCGGCGTGTCGTATTAGCATAAATAAACGTCTTTGCCCCTAGCGGTATCCGAGAACCTGACTCTAACTCATGGTCCAGTCGGATTTAACGTCCTCTTTCAGATTTAATTTC
>JACGAQ010001508.1:0-58146 GCA_014119065.1 Orius insidiosus | reverse complement strand
GCGATTGAAACATTCTGTTCCTCCGTGTTTAATTAAATGATGGGTCAGAACTGAAGAAAAACAAATAAAGGTTCTGCGGAAACTAGTAGATTTTCAGAGTTGATTTTTCGTAGCGATATAAACGGGAAATGCGGTTTTTTTTATAAAGAAATTCTCCAAATTCCAAAAGCGGTTAAATTATCTGATAAACTGTGATCGGCGATCCGTGTTTAATACATCGTCGTGGATAATATTGCGCCGGGCAGCTCCCTTTAAATCCTTCCCCTTCAATTTTCAGGATGAAGAATCAATCCGATACAATTTTCATGGTCTTTTGATGAGAAAAACTTATTACGCGAATTTCTAGGAATCCGTTGTTCGCCATTAATTTTTCAGATTTGGTCCTTTCCCAAACGCGAATTGTGTCGGCAGTAAATTAAGGAATTCCTGGAAAATTTAATTAAATTATTAGTTTTTTCGTTAAAAGGGCTTCACGATCGAAAAGGGACGAACGACTTTTATTTTATGAGGGTGTAAAACATCTGTTGTAAGAGAGCCACCAGACCATAAAATAGATGATGAACGTAAGCCTAATCATCATTTATACATTCTCCTTACAATTTTACTTTCAAATTTCTACTAAGTGTAAAATATGGTTATTGTAATATCAAGGAGGAATGGCAGACTTTGTTTCAGAGAGTCGAGTCATTATATCGGCAGAAAGATCTGTATATTCAGGAGAGAACCGGCGAAAATTCTTGCGCTTATTGCACAAAAAAGTGATAAACACCTAAAAGAATATTTCTCAATTAAAAGAGCCCGGAAAGCCCCGGAAAATCCGATTAAAAAAGGTGTTATCGCACAAAAAAAGTGATGAACACCTAAAAGAATGTTTCTCAACTAATCGTGCCAGAAAAGCCCCCGAAAATCCGATTAAAAAAAGTGATGAACACCTAAAAGAATGTTTCTAAATTAAAAGAGCCAGGAAAGCCCCCGAAAATCCGATTAAAAAAAGGTGTTTATTGCACAAAAAAAGTGATAAACGCCTAAAAGAATGTTTCTCAATTAAAAGGCCCAGAAAAGCCCCCGAAAATCCGATTAAAAAAAGGTGTTTATTGCACAAAAAAAAGTGATGAACACCTAAAAGAATGTTTCTCAATTAAAAGAGCCAGAAAACCCCCCGAAAATCCGATTAAAAAAAGGTGTTTATCGCTCAATAAAAGTGATGAACACCTAAAAGAGTGTTCTCAATTAAAAGAGCCAGGAAAGCCCCCGAAAATCCGATTAAAAAAAGGTGTTTATCGCTCAATAAAAAGTGATGAACGCCTAAAAGAATGTTTCTCAATTAAAAGAGCCAGGAAAGCCCCTGAATATCCGATAAAAAAAGGTGTTTATCGCACTAAAAAAAGTGATGAACACCTAAAAGATTGTTTCAATTAAAATAGCCAGGAAAGCCCCCGAAAATCCGATTAAAAAAGGTGTTTCCACAAAAAAAGTGATGAACACCTAAAAGAATGTTTGTCAATCAAACGAGCCAAGAAAGCCCCCAAAATCCGATAAAAATGGTGTTTATCGCACAAAAAAGTGATGAACACCTAAAAGAATGTTTCTCAATTAATAGTGCCAAAAAAGCCCCCGAAAATCCGATAAAAAAAGGTGTTTATTGTACAAAAACTGTTAAAAACGCCCAATAAGGTTATAGGCAAAAAGACTAAGGAATAACGCCTATAAAATGATGACTAAATAGTCAAGCTATTTCGGTCAATTTATTTAGTTCAAAAGGAAATTGAATTTTTGAATCTAATCTACTTTTTAAAACATTAATCCTTTCCCAGAACGGCTTAAACCACATATCCTCTATTTGGTGGCTAATCGTTATTTTCAAATCCCGTTTGGGGTTCCTTCGTTAGTAGTAACGAGAAAATTTTTTATTTATGTGGATGTTTTAAAGAAATTTTTATTTTTGTTTAAAACAAACCCTGGGTTAGCGGTTTAACATGAATTTTCACGCCGTTTACAGTCCAATGATCTCTCCTTCGGTTTGTGTGTACGGATTTTTAACTGCCCTTTGGAAACTGTCATATTCAGGGGTTTCCCTTCTCACCGTCCTCCCGTCATGTTGCAGACCACAATTACGATGGAAATTGTTCTCGTTACCGCCCCTTCCGATTGCTTTTCAACTAATGAAAGCTGTGGTTCTACTTTTTCCTCCATTTGGCATATACAAAAATCGGTGTATTTTAAAATGAATAAAAAAAAAAATGGAAATCGTGGTTTGTCAGATTGACTGAAGTTCTCAGCGAGTTTTCAATCATCTCTGATGAATGTTTCCGAAGGGTTTTAGATCGGCTTAGAGGACCCCCTTCTTTTCAGTTCGCGTTTCAAAACGCGGAATGGCTAAGAAGGGTGCGGGAGTTTGTTTCTGACAAATTTGATTTATTCCCGAGTCTTTTGAAAAGGGAAGGCACTAGACTGTAGGTGGTAAGAGGAATGGGTGCTGCGTTCGGGGAGGGAGATGCGGCGGCGGTGGAAGTTCGATAAATTTCACACGGCTCCCTTTTCTTAGGCCTATTTCAGTGCCGCCCCCGGGAGTCAAAACACGCCCCTCCGGAACCCCTTTCTAGGAAGAGAGCAATTTCATAAAGAGGTTCGAGGAGCCACCCTGTAAATGTGAACTGCCGATAGATCACACGCATAGGCATTCTGAACGTTCTATCGGCACACTTTTCCCAACTTCTGTCAAAAGATGACAACTTACTTCAAGACCATTCTGATTGCGTCCATCATATTTTATAACTATTGAACATCCTCTTGATTAGACTTCTCAATTATTTTGATCTTCCTAATTCACCCTTCATAAATCCTTCATTCGCTCAAATTGATTTCGTGAGTCTAATAAGTAATAAGTGCGGACTCTAATACTCGGGGCTTAATAAGGTTAGGCTATTATCCAAAGAAGCGAATTTACCCGGCAAGTGATTTAATATGGAACCAATAGACGGATCCCATATCTTACTATTTATCTCTTAATATCATCAAAGGGGTCAACCTATTAACGAACTTCCCGGCCGGCTAAATTGCAAACCTAATGTGACAAAATACTCCTTCAATTACCAAACCGGTTAACTTATAGTCTGATAAATTACGAAAGAAAAAAGTTAAACGTTTCGCACATCTTAAACAAAGTTTTAATCTGAATATTCTAAATGATGGCTCTTGTTTATTTTATCTAGATTTAAAAGGCGGAAAACTTTTCAAGCTTAAGGAAGCCGACAAAGCGTTTTATTAGCGTCTTATAACAAATAAATGAAATTTAATTATTATTCTTTAAATAAATTGATTATTTAGGTCTCTTATAATTTAAGAAACGTTTTTTTTTGCAGCATAGTGATTATTTAAGGGTCCGTTATACCACTAAATACGGTAGCATTTTTCTTTGAAGTTTTGCTCCAATTTAGCAAGAAAACTACGGACAAGATAGCTCGTTTGATAACAGAGGGGTTGATTTTTTTCCTCTCGCGAAGATAGCTCGTTTGATAACACGAGGGGTTAATTTTTATCCTCTCGCAAATATAGCTCGTTAGATAACACGAGGGGTTAATTTTTTCCTTTCGCAAAGATAGCTCGTTTGATAACACGGGGGTTAATTTTTTTCCTCTCGCAAATATAGCTCGTTTGATAACACGAGGGGTTAATTTTTTCCTCTCGCAAAGATAGCTCGTTTGATAACAGGAGGGGTTAATTTTTACCTCTCGCAAATATAGCTCGTTTGATAACACGGGTGGTTAACTTTTTCCTCTCGCAAAGATAGCTCATTTGATAACACGAGGGGTTAATTTTTTTCCTCTCGCAAAGATAGCTCGTTTGATAACACGAGGGGTTAATTATTTTCCTCTCGCAAAGATAGCTCGTTTGATTAAAACGAGGGGGTTAATTTTTTTCCTCTTGCAAAGATAGCTCGTTTGATAACACGAGGGGTTAATTTTTTCCTCTCGCAAAGATAGCTCGTTTGATAACACGAGGGGTTAATTTTTTTCCTCTCGCAAAGATAGCTCGTTTGATAACACGAGGGGGTTAATTTTTTTCCTCTCGCAAAGATGCTCATTTGATAACACGAGGGGATAATTTTTTCCTCTCGCAAAGATAGCTCGTTTGATAACACGAGGGGATAATTTTTGTCCTCTCGCAAATATAGCTCGTTTGTTAACACGAGGGGGTTAATTTTTTTCCTCTCGCAAACATGGCTCATTTCATAGCACGAGGGGTTAATTTTTTTCCTCTCGCAAGCAGAGCTCATTTGATAACAAGAGGGGGTAATTTTTTTCCTTTCACAAGGAGAGCGCGTTTTTTCCTCTACAAACGAGCGGAAAAGAAATTAACCCCCTCGTGTTTTCAGACTAGTTCGAATTAAGGCAAATCTCAAACATGATTTTTTGAAAAAAATGCGGGAACTAAAAACACATCACAGCTCGCGCATGCGCGTTGTTATAGTATCGTAAAGTCACATATACCGAAAAAATCTTCCTAAAACATACTGTTTTCTCACCAAATCGTAGAAAAACCACTGGGTTTAACGGACCCTAAAATATAACTTTAGTTGATCTTTTCGAAAAGAATTATTAGCTCGCACTGGGATTCGAACACAGGACATCTCATTTATTGTTTGCGCTCTCCAGTTAAGAGTACTCGGGTTCCAATCCTAGTTTATATTTTTCTTAATTGGAATACCCTAAAAAGTAACTTCTGTCTTGTTTTTTCGTTCATCGATCTTTAATGGGATTTTAAAAGCGTTTAACTGTTAAAAGTCGTGGGAGTGTTTTTCTTAATAAGGGAGTGCAATGGAAAAAAGAGAGACTTTTTAATTACATTCGTTTCTACCCCCGAAGGTCCTACTTCCGCTCGAGTGTTCTGCAATGAAACTTAATAAAACTCTTAAATAAGGAAATCGATATTCACCCCCGTTTTTCCATCGTGTCTGGAAAGGAACAATTACTGCAATTAGAAATCCCTGGAAGAGGACTCCTGGAACAACAAGGCCTTTTTTTTTAATTTCCTCGATTTTGAAACTTTTTTTTCTTCTCTTAAAGGCTAGTTCGTCCTACTTTTTTATAACCTCAGCTAATATTTCGCTTTTAAATAAGGACATTTTCGCTATCTTTCAATTGCTTTTCCAACTTCGGCGGGATTATATTGGGCGGAAAAGTTTTCCTGAAGAACTATAACTGACCTTCGCTAGCGATGGAGAAGCTAGTTTTATCTGTTGAGATAATCGTGAAATGTTGCTCAAAAACACTTCAAGTACGCTTTAGTAGGAGATGGAGAAAAAATTATGAGAAAAGTCTTAAACAAATAGTCCAGTAGATATTACGTTTTACCTTAAGGGGGATCTTTTCGGGATGATGTAGGATGATTCTGTCAAGTAAAATCCTTCGGAAGAGAAATAAATAACAAAATATATGCTATTTAAATAAAAGATACCTTTAAAATCTATACTCTAGAGATTCTCTCACAGTCCCCTCCATTAGAATAACGTGTCCGGTCTAAGAGTTTTCTCATGTCCATGAGTCGACCGGAACTCGCTCTCTTCCGTTCCTTTTAACAACAAAGATTCATGAATCATGCGCTTCTCGAAAGGAAATTCGAGAAAACGTCGATTTTTATTTAGGAATCCTTCGGTAGCATGTGTGCGAGTAAGGTCGATTTCATTTTTTTTCTTTTTCTCCTAAGCCCCCTATTTCATCAAACGGCCGAAGACCAGACGTTTTTCCGTTTTTGTTTTCGCCAGAAGGAATAATCTAAGGAAGCGTCCTATTGTCTGACGTCCTTGGGATTGTCGAATATTTTCCCCCCGACCCACACAGTTCGGACATACGGTCAATCAGAAAAGGGGATTTCCTTCCATTCTCTTCCCCTCCGAAATCCTTTATCCTTCCATTATAACCACCCCACAAGCGCCAAATACCTTTTGTCTCTATTGTGAGCCATCCTGATTTGTGCTAAATTTATATATGGGCTATATTACCTATGCCTCCGACAGGTGGGATAAATAGCGTTTTCGAAATACAATGCGGATTTCAGAAATTATTACCCTTCATCCCTCAAACCGTTCAACCGTTTAATTGAAATGGTCCCTTATTTTTCGATCTAACTTGTAATTTAAACAATTGTCAATACATATGTCCGTCTTGTATTAAATATAGGGTCTGACCCTTAAAAAAAATATAATTAAACCTCGCGTGCGTTCAGCTCATGCCTATTGTCTATTCAATCCGTCCAGACAAATATTCAGATTTAGTCGGGGGGAAAAAAATCCCGGTGAACCCGTACTTATCGGGCTGGTAAACAGGATTAAAATGTAAAACGCATTTTACTATTTTAAAATGGGTAAATTGGGATTAAATCCTCCAAATCATGGAGGTAAATGTAAAATTTTTTTCCTGTTGCAAAATTATGAAAGCGCGATCAAAACATATTTCTAGGTCAGAAAACATGGCAAAATGGGGGTTTCTTGGGGAAAAATCGGGAAAAATGTGGTTAAGGGATTTTGGGGGGGGGGGGGGAAACTGGTCTTAGGAGGGTTTTTTTGCCGAGAAATTGGGAAAAATTTGTTAAAATGGATATTTTTTCACAGAAAAACTGGTCTAAGGAGGGTTTTTTGCCGAGAAATTCGGGAAAATGAGGAAAAATGGATATTTTTCCCCGAAAAACTCGTCTAAGGAGGGTTTTTTTGCCGAGAAATTGGGAAATTGAAATGGATATTTTATACCCTAAAAATGGTCTAAGGAGGGTTTTTTTGGCGAGTTTGGGAAAATTAGGAAAAATGGAATTTTTCCCCCGAAAAACTCGTATAAGGAGGGTTTTTTGCCGAGAAATTGGGAAAAAATTTGTTAAAATGAACATTTTTCAATTTTTTCCCTAGAAAAAACTGGTCGAAGGAGGGTTTTTTGGCGAAAAATTTGGCAAAATTGTAAAAATGGATATTTTTTTCCCGATAAGCCTGGTCTAAGAAGGGTTTTTTTGGCGAGAAATTTGGGAAAATCTGGAAAATGGAACTCGTATAAGGAGGGTTTTTTGCCGAGAAATTGGGAAAAATTGGTTAAAATTGATATTTTTCCCAGAAAAAACTGGTCTAAGGAGGGTTTTTTTTGCCGAGAAATTGGGAAAAAATTTGTTAAATGAATATTGTTAAGAATATTTAAAAATTCGTGTTTCTTCAACAGATTTATTCTTTTTAACTCACTTTCTTAATTTAAATCATATGTTTCATTACTCCTTTCCGGGGGGGGGGGGGGGGGGGGAACGACGATCGAGAATGGAACCGAGATAATTGTCGACATGTAAGATTTTAATTTCCATTTGGAAGTGTAATTTTTGCGATGACGCGTTTATCATCTTTTCAACTCGGCACGGTCCCTTCCAGTCGCTTTGTAATTTGGGGCATTTTCCGACGGACCTTTTCGGAAGAAAAACGACCTGGTCGCCGGGTTGAAAATGGGTACTTGCTGCGAAGATCAAACGGACAACCCACCGTGTATGAACGCATCGGTGCTTTAACATTCCTTGGTTTAGGCCCCCTTCTGGCGCAAACTTCACATGACTTGCATATTTCCGAATATCACGGCTCATGCCGATCCAATAGAATTGTTTTCGAAGAAAGTGTACCATTCGTCGGGAACCAAAATGCGCTTGCGTATGCGCTTCCGAAAGAATCTGTTGAACAAGAGACCTCGGTACGACCTTTTGTTCAACGAAAGATTTACCATCCAAGCTCTCCCAACAACGCACCAAAACCCCTTCTTTTATCTTCAGAGAGTTGAACACAGCCCAAAGAGACTTGATGACAGTGCTGAGATGTGAAATCTTTTCGCCTGATGGTCTAGAAGAGGAGGCAACCCAATCTCTTACGACCGAAATGTCCGGGTCTCGGGCTTGTTCTTGTTCCCAATCCATGTCTGGAGTGCGTAAATCGTCGGCTTCCCTCGTTTGATGCAACGACAAAGAATCAAGTTCACGTACTTTCGAACGAACGGACTCACTTGATACAGTTGCCACTGTATCAAGATAGCATCCTGATGACCACATCAGGTTCAAAGCAACCTTCTGCACGCGAACTCACTTGAACGCCTTTCCGGGTGCGTTTCGGGTGCGTTTCGCTTTCCTGTTTGATTCAGCTCCCAAAAAATCAACTCGCCTTTCTGCGGTATCAATGACGCACCGTGCAGAAGAAAGAAAATCCATTCCAAAATGCATTTTTCTTCAATGGAAGCAACCAAAAGATCAATAGGCCAATAGGCGGTGGAATAGGCGATGGCGAAGATCGCCAAGTCGACGACCATGGTGTAGAACCCGTTGACGAACCTGACCGATTTCATCCATGGCGTAGGATTCTGACACTTCTGACACCAAATGTTAAGAATATTTAAAAATTCGTGTTTCTCAACAGATTATTCTTTTTAACTCACTTTCTTAATTTAAATCATATGTTTCAATATTTTCAATTTTTTTCCCTAGAAAAACTAGTCGAAGGAGGGTTTTTTGGCGAAAAATTTGGCAAAATTTGTAAAAAGGATATTTTTTCCCGATAAACCTGGTCTAAGGGTTTTTTTTGGCGAGAAATTGGCAAAATTTGTAAAAATGGATATTTTTTCCCGATAAACCTGGTCTAAGAGGGTTTTTTTTTGGCGAAAAATTTGGCAAAATTTGTAAAAATGGATATTTTTTTCCGATAAACTGGTCTAAGAGGGTTTTTTTGGCGAGAAATTTGGGAAAATCTGGAAAAATGGAACTCGTAAAAGGAGGGTTTTTTTTTGCCGAGAAATTGGGAAAAATTTGTTAAAATGGATATTTTTCCCTAAAAACTGGTCTAAGGAGGGTTTTTTGGCGAAAATGGGAAAATTTGTAAAAATGGATTTTTTTCCCGAAAATTGGAAATTTTATAATGGTTTTTTGGCCAAAAAACTGGTCTAAGGAGGGTTTTTTGGTTAGAATGTGAGAATTGAGTTAAATGGTGTTTTTGGCCAAAAAACTGGTCTTAAGATGTTTTTTGTTAAAAAATTGGATAAAAGTCCTTTTTTTCGGAGGAGGGTAAACACACTGCATTATACAATATCGAGAGCCCCTAATAAGACTGATTGGGGGCGGAAAAAAATTCATATGCTACCTGAAACGGGCCTTATCAAGGCATAATTTGGTCCATTTTTGATCATCTCAAGAACGGCTGGACCGATTTCTTTAAAAGCTGCTCTCTCATTGATTTAAAAAAAAAACCATTTCCTGAATTAATCAGCTTATGGTCAAGTACGAAAAAAATCCCTTCTGTGTTGGGAGTGGAAGACAAAACGATTGTGGCGAATACGTTTTTATGAAAATGGAGTTTTGCGGTTTAGGAAAATTGAAAAGGAATGTTTTTAGTTCGGTGGCGTTGAGAAGAGAACAAGTATCGATTTGGGCGGTCCCGAAAGCTAATCAGGTCATGCTTATTAGAAGTTAAACCAGAGGTAACAATATTTTATATGCATCTTTAATGAGTTTGGTGTCCCATTTTAAAAGACGTTTCGCTTATTGCCTTTTCTTCTATTCCAACCACTTAACTCAATTCCATAACTGTTTTTATCGACCAATTTTTTTTACCTTCTTTGTGAAGTTGCCCTTCTGTCAATGACTCCTTGTAATTAAACTTTATTATACAGGAGTTTACGTCTCCTTGATAACATCCACGCCAGATTACCTGGAATCGTTTAATTATTTTATTAAAGGAGTTTGAACTCTCCACGGGCTGTTTACCTTTCTTGGGGTTAATTTTAAACACCATAAAGTCTATCTTGAAGATATTTTCGGAATCTTGAGAACAAATAATTTATGCATTTTTTTCTTTTCAGACTAAAACCTATTAGAGTTTGAAAGAAGGGGAGAAAAGTTGTTTATTACAATCTTTTTCTGTAGGAAGAAAAAAAATCTAATTTTAGTGATTTATTGTTTAAATTATAGCTCCTTGAAACATGCATTTTTCCTTTCAGGGAGCTGAAAGTTAGGGAAAAAAAATGTAGGGTGGAACCGACACATCTTATTAGTCGCATGGAGAGTTTGAATCTGAGCTACAATATTAATGGGATAAAGTTCTCGAAGTAAACGCCGGTTCTGGATCGGCCGAGGGTGGGCACATGTTTAACATACTCCATTCTGGAATAGAGCCAAAGACCAAATGGAACCGGAGGATTTGTGCATTTGCCCGAATTATATTATTATAAGTCCCGAATTTCGCATTAAATTTTAACTCTCCCCCCTTAAAATTGGATTTTCTATTATAGAACTTTTTCAAGTTAATGCGTTCAAGGGGCTTTTTCGTGGGAAAGAGGCTTAAGGTGGGAAAATATTAAAGTCAATTATATTTTAATTGCACTGAATACACTTTTTTTCGCTCCCACGACACCAGGGCTGAATGACCCCTCAACTCAATGAAGACTATCATCATTTTTTTCTCTTTTTCATTCATGCAAAAATTAATTAAGTGCACGTTACTATCGTTTTTAATTGCATTAAATAAATAGTTCGTTGTTAAATGCTTAGGAATAATTATTTCGAACTAAAGTTGTCATGAAATAAACCGGAAATACGTTTCTTTTAGGTAGATTTTATTTTTTTAATTATATATTACTCCTTTTAGAGGAAATAGATTTTATGCTTTTACTTTAAAGAAAAAGTTTCTATTTTTACTCCTGCTACTGCTGCCACCAGTTGTGTTTTGATATTTGACGGTTTTGTATCTATTTTTCATTCTTCCAGAGCTAAACACCTGAAATAACCCACTTTCTCTACTAACAACAACCTAGAAAACTAAAATTTCAAAGAACATTTTTTAAATTAATTACTAAATAAGGGACCATTAAAAAAGTACTTTTGAAGAGCTTCCAACGAAAACTTCCTTAAAGAGAAGTATCAATATAGGGGGGGAAGTATGTGGGAGGGGAAGTATATACGGAGTATGGGAAGTTTTTTTTCGAAAATTTTTTTAAGTGTCAAGGTAGAAATAATGGCTCTTTGGCCTAGGGATGTGCCTCTCGTAATGCGTAGAAGAACGAAATTTCTCCCTACTAAAAAAAACATAATATTAAAAGTGGCAATTTTTTTACACCGAAAATTCTTTAAAAATATAAGGAGTAATTGGTGAAAATTTGGTGAAAAACCAACGGTTCGGCCGCAGCGAATTTTTTTAAAATTTCAAACAGACGTATCTCCGCCATTTTTCGTTTTCAAAAATCGCCCTCGTTACATTCTTCTTCACCGGCTAAAGAAATTTGTGTGAAAATGGTTGAAAACTGTGGCCGTAAAGTGTTCCGGAAAAAAATGCTACGGCCGGCCGGCACCACAGACAAAGTTGAGATCGGTGTAGATCCATATTCGAATTTATCCTGCGGGGTCTAGAAGACCCCTCCCCAAAAACCCGACTTGGAGGGTATCACAATAACTTCTTTAAGGAAGTTAAAACGTAGTCAGTTGGAATCGACGCGAAAGTGTGGGTGGGGGAGCGTGACGTCATTGGAGTTCTACGTCCTTCTTGTTGTTGAAATTGTTCCTTTTTCTCCAAATTTTTACCGAATCTTCATTTTGAAATATCTGGTAAAAATTCATTTCAGGTGTTCCAGAAAACGATCGTCATTTTTAAAAATTTTGTTCGACAAAAGTAGTCATTTTATTTTTAAATTATTTATAAAATTTTATTTCTTTTGTTTCAGGTGAGAAAATCTGCTTTTCCCTTCGTTTAAAAGTTTTAAAGGTATTTTATTTAATTTCGCTATAAAAAAAGGTTGTGAAACGAAATCTTGATGACACAAAGGAGAGTTAAAAAAGTGGAAAAAAAAAGTATGAGGGTGGTTGGAGTAAAAAAAAAAAATTATTCTTCAAGACAGAGTGGAAAGTTAAAAGCGAGAGGGTCAAAAGAAGGATTCCGGTGAATCAAAACTTTTCGTTTAAAGTTTTGTTAAATGGGAGTGTTAGAAGAGGTGGGGTTGTGATGAGGAAAAGGGTTGTGGAGGCGAAGTGTTTAAGGTTAATAACTGCTTGAGTACAATGAAGGCGCTCTTTTAAGAAGTTCTCAAACAATAAACGGTAAAATTGTGAATGTAACCTCCAGACGACGTTTCAACAATGGTTCGTACGGTAATGGTTACTCCCTAAATTAAAATTAGCTTTTTTCTTTGATTTTACGAAAGAATCAGTTAGGGCTTCTTCCTCCTTGATTTCCTTTTGAGTCATCCTCAGGAAGCCTTTGAAGCGTACATGCAAAAACTTCATTCCACGTCAATTGTTCTCCTAAAGCTCTTCCTCCTTATTAAATATGTAAATAAGATTTTTCCATTTTATTAAACTAAAATTGAGAAGACCAAACTAAGCAGAAATAGAAGAAAAAAAATACATTCCGATGTGATGAAATTTTTTTCATTATTGTCCTTTTAGCAATTGGATTTTTATGTTTTTGAATAATTTTTAGCTAAAATGGAAAATTTAATATTGTAAAAAGAGGTCAATTTTACCTGTAGGAAAAGGAGCGTTTTCAACGGACAAGTGAACATCATAAATTGTCATAGAATTATCTTCACATCCTGTATAGACAGGAAGTAATTTGATTTGATTTTTTATTATTTTTCATCTGTCATCTTCAGACAAAGCCGATGATTAAATATTTAAACAGGTTCATCCCAAGAGGAAACATGAGTCGCATAAACTAAAAAATTAGCCTCTGATAAAAAAAATTAGTTTATTGTTTAAAAAATTTTTTAAATAAATTTAAAAGTTGAAAAAAAGAAAAGAAAAATCGTTACAAAATTAAGACTTTCATAGCTAGTAAAAATATTGTGTTAGGGAGCTTTTGTGAAGTTTCATGATGAGGAAAGTTTGTTCTTTGATGTGAATTGCTCTTATTAAATTCCCACCTGAAGGGAAAAGATGGAGATTTTTAGGAGTGAGAATAAATATAAAAAGAATTTCTTTTATAGCTTCTAAAGCGTTTTGGCCGCAGCATTGATTTTTTTCGAGCTCCTCAGGAGAATCAGGTCTAATTTCTTCTCCCTCGATCTCCGTTTGCGTATTATGCGGTGAAATATGCACAAGTGCGCGATGCGTGCCAAGGCAATAACGTATGCATTATTAACCCTTTTCTCTTCCATTCCCTCTACTGCGTAAGGCTTATACAAATTCCTAAATTTCCCAGTAGACTGTGGACTCGCCGTAGTCGGAGTTCCTTTTAATATTTTCCCTTAAACCCTTGTCTCTGATACTACAAAACAAAAAGGATAAAAATCAAATTTTTTTTGTAGAAAAAAAATGAGGTCAAGTAGTCTTTAAGAGGCAACCTTTTTTTAATCGCTTTCTCACTTCTTAAAGTTAAAAATACTCCAGAAGTTGTAATTACTCTGAAATTAGGAAAGATGTTTTTTTTTTTAAATTCATAGAATAAATTTTGGAGCAATCTGGAAGGGAAGACTGAAAAGGGTTTTGCCCTAGTTTTCGGATAATCCGAGGAGACTCGAAAAGAGAAGAAGGCGAAGGGAGGGTGAATCCACCATGAAATTGGCAAACAGAAGAAGAAGGAAGCCTGGAGATTACTGCTTCCTTTCCCGGGAAATCTTCAAGTCATTGGTCCGATTCTGAAAATATTCGGTCCTTGAGATTTCAAATCAAAATAAGGGTTTAATCGAACCCTTTTTTTTGCCCTCTCCAAAGTTGCAAGTTCAGTCTAATTTTAACGCCGGAATTCGCATTAATTTTAATTGGTTTACTCTGTGATTAAAATTTTGTTTGATTAAAGAATCACGATAAGGAAGCAATTAAAATTTAATTATGTCTTTTATAAGCTTGACAAAAAAAAATTCTATTTTATTATTAAATTGGTCATAACCCGAAATCTCTAAAAAAAATTCATTAGCCTTCTTTTATAATTGTGGGAAAATCTCAATTTAGTTCCCACAGGATTGCAATAAGGGAGACAAAAAAACTATAAATATATTCCCAAGAATATCTAGGGGAGATTTTCTCGTCTGTATCACTCCTTTTTTCCGAGACAGGAAATAGATTCTTGAGTCAGATAAGCAACTCTCATTAGCCGTTTCCTGGTCTCATCGCTGGAATTGGCAAGACTGAAACGGTATCGTCTGTTTCATCCTTTTTTACGACTCTCGTTAATCAATTTTTCGGACAGACCGAATCGTACGTTCAGATAGGTTTGAAGGTCAAAAAGTTCGGACAAAAATGACTTTGTAGAGGTTTTAGGTCCAAAAACTACATTTTTAAGGCGTTTTTCGCCAAAATTGAGTAGTTTTGAATTGATAGAATTTATTAAGGTGTGCAAAACCCTATTTTGTGCCAATTGAATCTTCAATATTGTCTCTTCAATAGGGAATATTAAATGGTCCTCCTGACGAGGCGTATTAAGCCGAAACCGGTCGTGGGATATTAGTTTTTTCATTCTCTTTCGCTCTTTTATTATATATAATGATAGGATTTATAATTAGCAAATTAAAATTGTTTCTCTACTGAGAAAAACTGGATTTTTATACTTTCAGCGAATTTTTCATTTCATTAGTTTTTTACCTTTTTGATGGGGGTGAGTAGGTACTTGTTAAAATTGTTTAGGCGTTTTTCGCCAAATTGAGTAGTTTTCAAATGATGGAATTAATTAAGGTGTTAGTTTTTTTTAGAATGAAAAACCCTCCTTTTGTCCAATTGAATGTTCAATATTTGTCTGTTCAATAGGGAATAAAAATAGTACCCCTGACGAGGCTTATTACGCCGAAACCGGTCGTGTGATATTAGTTTTTTCATATCTTTCTCTTTTTTATTTACATTGCAATAATTTATAATTAGCATAATTAAAAGAATTTTTCTTTTCAGAAAACTGAATTTTTATACTTTCAGCGAATTCTTCATTTCATTAATTTTTTTCCTTATTGAAGTGGGTTGGCAGGTACTTATTAAATTTGTTAAGGCGATTTTCGTAAAAATTGAGTAATTTTCAAATTGATAGAATTTAATTATGGTGTTAGTTTTTTTTTAGAATGAAAAACTCTCGTTTGTCTCAATTGAATAAATTTGTCCATTAGGGAAGAAAAAAATCCCCTGACGAGGCTTATTACGCCGAAACCGGTTGTGGGATATTAATTTTTTCATTCTCTTATTTTTTTTTATTTATAATATAATAGAATTTATAATTAGCAAAATTAAGAGAGTTTTTTTGCTAAGGAAAACTGGATTTTTATACTTAGCAAATTTTCATTTCATTAATATTTTAGCTTATTGATATGGGTTAGTAGGTACTTGTTAAAATTGTTAAGGCGTTTTTCGACGGAATTGAGTAATTTTAAATTTACAGAATTTATTATGGTGTTGGTTTTTTTAGAATGAAAAAATTCATTTTGTGCCAATTGCATCTTCAATATTTGTCTGTTCAATAGGGAATAAAATAGTCCCCCTGACGAGGCGTATTACTCCGAAACCGGTCGTAAGATATTAGTTTTTCTCATTTTCTTTCTCTTTTTTAAATGTTTGGCTTTTTATCTCATGCGAATCGCGCAAATGGGGAACGTTAATTTTTTAGTTTATAAAAGTTACAGAGGGAGAAGAATGAAAAAAAAAACGGATATTCCACGACCGGTTTCGGCGTAATACGCCTCATCAGGTGGACGATTTCCTTATTTTTCATTCTCTACACTTTTTTATCATTCATAAAATAATAGGATTTATAATTAGCAAAATTAAAAGAGTTTTTCTTCTGAGAAAAACTGGATTTTTTCACCGAATTTTTCATTTCATTAATTTTTTTAGCTTATTGATATGGGTTAGTAGGTACTTGTTAAAATTTTTAAGGCGTTTTTCGACAAAATTGAGCAATTTTTAAATTGACATAATTTAGTTATGGTGTTAGTTTTTTTTTAGAATGAAAAACACTCATTTTTTGCCAATTGCATCTTCAATATTTGTCTGTTCAATAGGGAATAAAATAGTCCCCCTGACGAGGCTTATTACTCCGAAACCGGTCGTGTGATATTAGTTTTTTCATTTTCTTTCTCTTTTTTGTCATTCATAAAATAATAGGATTTATAATAAGCAAAATTAAAAGAGTTTTTCTTCTGAGAAAAACTCGATTTTGTTACTTTCGGCGAATTTTCATTTCATTAATTTTTTACCTTATTGATGTGGGTTAGTAGGTACTTGTTAAATTTGCCGTGCGTGGGTTGGAAGGTAGATCCCGTGGAAAGGCCAAAGATCGTCTTATGAAATATGGACAGAAGAGCCTTTTTCATTATTAAACTTTTCTAAGAGAAAAACCTTCTTTCTTTTTCTTCCAATTTCTTTAACCCTTTTTTTCCTTCTCGACCAAAAACATCTAAATAAGTCCAATCAAACATTGATTTTATTCTTTTACTATAATAAAAATTCTTAGGTATTTTTTATTTTATTTTGTTTGGTAGGTAAATCATTGGTAGGTAATCTTGTTATTGGGTTGAACTATCCAAACTAGTTTTTCAAATTTATTAATAAATTTGAAAACTAGTTTGGATAGTTCAACCAATAACAAGATTACCTACCAATAAAATTCTTAATCAATTAACAAAAAAAAAGGGGGTTCGATAATCAAAAAATCTTGATTTTTGAAGTTGTATTGAGTAAAAAATGATTGGAAATGATCAAAAGGGTGGCCTAGTTAAAGGATGAAAGAGGAAAAATGGTAATGATCGAAGGGTTCAAGTTAGCACTTGAATCATTATCAACAATAAAGAACTCCCTCGGGTTCTAGAGAGGGGGAAAAAAAGGAAAAAAACGAGAAAAAACGGGCAGACTAAGTAGGAAAGAAATAGAAAGCTCTTGTAATATGATTGATAACTGATACCCGTGGTAATTTCCCAAGAGTACGCCCATTTATTCATTTATTATTCCATTTTTATCGCTCCGAAGCAACGTGGACAGAATTAATTCTTGGACTATTTTCGTAGATAACTCTACTCGGGGCATTTAGCCTCACCCCCATCGCGGGAACAACGCGGGGCCCCTTTTTCTACCCCTTTCAAAATAATCCGTCATCAGCGCCACTCCCCCTACCCAGCAGGACGTTTTTGATACATGAACCCATAGCAAGTCCACCCCCTTCCCGGTATACCCTTTCGGTGAAAAAATAATTTCCTGCTTAAACTGATAAAAGATAACGGAGAGAGAAAAAAAAGCAAGATAAATTTCTATTTTCGTTAAAACAAGTTTTTATAAACAGAAAACTTTTTTTTTCCTCCCTAACTTTTTACAAATTATGAGAATTTAATGTACATCACTTTTACAAGTTTGATAGCAAAAAAGTTTTTTCCACCTCATTGTCAACATATCTTCATTTTTTAAATATATTTTATCCTCATTATTATGCGTTACTTAATAGAAAAAAGGTTTTCACGAAAATCAACGGCCTACGTGAGCCAGTGATACAATTTTTGTATGAAAACAAACGCAGCGGCTAGTAATTTTGTGATGATTAGAAAGACGTTTCTCATTGGCTGTATGTTGAATCTTCATAGAACTACCCCTCTTCAGCCTTAAAATAAAAAAAATGATTACCTATAAAGATAAGACCGTTTGGCCTAAACCTACTGGGAGTAATAACTAACAGAATTTAGAGTAAATGAACTATTTTAAAGTTGAGAAATTGAGCCGGACGTTTTTGTAACTAAGATGATTCAAGCAACGAATGAGAAGTGTCTATCTAATCATCACAAAAATTATTACTCGCTGCGTCCTTTTAAGTTTAATTTTTCTTATTTAGCCGTCAGTGTTTTTCTTTTCTGAACGTCCTATAAAAGTGCCAAAAACCATTTTATTATTAACATAAAGGTGAATTTTTCAACATCAATATAAAATGCTATATATATTGGAAAATTCTGGGTATTTTACCCCTCCATTGTTAAATTCAATCGTATTATCATTTTCAACTTAATTAAATCAGTTTACAGTTCAATAGTTCGATTTAAATTTTTCAGAAAAAATTTTTTTTCCCTCGTAGGTTCCAGGAAATCATTATTTTTCCTTAGAAATCAAAAAATCATTAGATTTTTGTAAAAAAGGGAATTTGTTTTTATTTAGGAACAGGATAAATTTTAACATTTTATAAACGGTCTTAACCTACATTATAAATAAGGTTCCGAATGAGAATAGGAGGCTTTTAAAAATGTAGGAGAGGGCACCGAGTGTTGAAAGGTGGACAAAACCCTTGGGTTGGACCTACATGTATAATGCGACTCCTCTGTGAATCTCATACTCTTTTTTTCCCTTTCAAAGTACTTCCGAGAGGCTTTTTCACCTGAATTTCTTTTACCGCCAAATTTTTTTAAGTACTCTTCAAAAAAAATTGTTCTCTACAGATAATTGTTTGGAAATGTTAATATATAGTACACAAATTAATTACTTTCGTGGTTCTAGATCATCTTAATCAACTTGTCTGGCCTCCTCTTCGTGACGCGAAAAACACTCGGCAACACGCAATTTTCTTAAGGCTTTTAATTTATTTTGATTAAGAACTTGATCCCAATAAATTGTTTTCAAATTAAAAAAATATTTAAATTAATTTACGGAGGATAAAATTTTAACCTGTTTGTTTTATTTTTGGATGTAGCTCCTGTACAGGTGGGAAGCAGGTGACTGCACGTGCAGGTGAAGTCTTGCATCTGCCTGAGTGTCAAGTGAAGAGAGGTGTACCAGAAAAAAGAGGGCATAAAAAGAATGACCAGGACATGGCCTTAATTTTCTAATGGGACAAATTAAATTAAGCGTCTCTCTCCCCGGCTTTTAGGGACGGCAAGTGGTCGATTAAATCTCATCCGCCCTGGACGTAATTTTACAGGTTGAAAGAAAAATATTCCAAAACTTCGGAACCTCTTAACCGATCCTGAAACGTGGTTTTATCATTTAGGATATTTTTTGTAATTATAGGATTTTCATTTAAAATGGAAAAATATTGTCGATCGTTGTACGCCATCTGCTTAAAAATGGGCGTACCGGAATACACCTGTCGCCTATTTATTGCTTTAGAATATTTAATTATTTACCCTCAGGTTTAATATTGAAAATTTAATAATTTAAACAATTTTTTTAGAAACAATGACATTAATTTTTAGTTTGTTTGACAAAGCTTTAATTCCAATTACGTTAAAAAAGATAACGAAAAAAATAAGGGGTGAAGAAGAAAAGGGAGCTCTGTTTTGTTTCACTTGACTGCCTTCTTTTTTTCTTTCTCTCCCTTCTTACCAGCGCCTTTTCATAGAGCATAAAGAAAAAAGGCTTTTCCTAAAAATAATAGGGAACTCACTTTTTCTTAAAAAAATGTTCTTTCCATAAAAAATATTACGCAATGGTTTATTATTTTATGAATTCCGTCGAGAGGGTTTATTAGAGAATAAAATAATAAAAGGGATATCGATTGGATTATCCGGAGTTCGCACCCCTGCAGTCACGACTGATTGGTTATTTTAATTATTTCTCCCCTACCCGAAATGGCTCTCCCCTATTCCATGGAAATCACGTTTCATGCGTCGAAATTTCAAATTCATGAGTCAGATTATGAAAGTTTTTTAAGCCGCGTTCGAAACAAGCATTTGGGCCATTGTTTGCTCTGCCTGTCCAGGCTGGAGCGTTTGCCGTTGCCCGAATGCTGCATAAAAGTCAGACGCTTCCAGTTTTGTTTATTTAAAAGGTTTGTGGGAAATTAAGCGACTAATCCTTTTGGGTTAATGATCCTTAGGAGTGATGACCAATCAGGGAGGCGGTCGAAATGGGGCTGGAGAGGGTTAAAGGACTCGACGACGCCCAAAAATCTTGGAAACGTACCAAGTGTATTGTCTCGACCCCCTTCCGCCGTTAACTCTCCTAGAAAGAGAATGTTTTGAAGATCGGGGGGGTTAAAACGTTCGGGAAGAGGAATATGACGGACATTCTGTTTCTCGTAACATATCTACACCTCCCTTTTATCCGATCCCATTACCCTGTTTACAAACAATACTCGGAACTTTTGGTTCATATCCAAAATTGTTCTCGGAGTAAACTCCTTTGAAAAAGGGGGTCCCGTTTTATCTTTTCCCTTTTTGATTGCCGGAGTTTGAAAATTGGTCTTCGAAGGCGTTTCTAATTTACCCCCCTTCTCGGAAAACGGAGTGTTTAGACAAAGTAAAGGGTAAACGAAACTTTAAATGTTTGGATGTACTTTTCTGAAGGAATGAAAAGGCGAAAGCAAACAACTTTGATTTGATTTATTAATAGGGTCAAAAACATATCAAACTTCTTACGATAGACAGAAGTTGGTGAAGGATCTCCACCAAAACTTTGAACAATCATAAAACTCGAAAACTTTAAACTTTAATAATCAATGCTTCGATCTTAAAAATGGCGAATATGTAAAAGACTTCTAATGCGTATAGATGTAAAAGTCCCTGACATCTCTATATGAAGACAAATGATCCAAGTTTTTCCCTTGTGAAAAAGAAGGTCCGCGACTCAGCCCTTCTATAACGAGATCAGACTCAATTTCCTTCTCCCCCGCCCTTCTTTCTTCTTTGAAGTTCATCAATTTGAGCCCGATTGATTTGTTGTTGTAATTTCTCTTTTAGTCCTGAAGATTGGAGGTAATCTGTTAAAGCTTCTTCGGATTATTGCGAGAAATTTCGCCTCCTTATCGAGAATTTAGAGGTTTATTGAATCTTCATGATCTAATCTAAATTGTTTTCTGAGGTTGCCTTCAAAATCTTAAATTTTCATTAAATTCAGTCTCAGTAGAAGAGTCTAAAGATGCCATTAGGGACAGAAACTTAAGAAGTAAAACCTCGCGGTGATCAAGGAGGCCCAACTTAAAACTTCTTTTTAAGTACAAAAAAAAGCTTGAATTGGCCACAGCCTCTTTTTTAAAATTCTTCTAAATATCATCATCATTAACAATCGACTCTTTAGGCCAGCAAACAACTATTTTTTTAGGATTTTTTCTCGTTATTTATACCTGCAAACAACTATTTCTTTTTAGGTGTTTTCCTCGATATTTATAACTGCAAACAACTATTTCTTTTAGGCGTTTTTCTAGTTTTTGTGCCTGCAATAAACTATTTATTTTTAGGCGTTTTTCTCGTTATTATACCTGCAAACAAAAATATCTTTTTAGGTGTTTTCCTCGTTATTTATAACTGCAAACAACTATTTCTTTTTAGGCGTTTTTCTCGTTATTTTGCCTGCAAACAACTATGTATTTATTTTTAGGCGTTTTTCTCGTTATTATTGCCTGCAAACAACTATTTTTTGCTATTAAAAGTTACAGAGGGAGAAAGAATGAAAAAACGGATATTCCACGACCGGTTTCGGCGTAATACGCCTCATCAGGTGGACCATTTCCTTATTTTTCATTCTCCTACACTTTTTACTTGACTTTCATTAGACGGTATTATGGACATGAAAAATAAGGAAATAGTCCACCTAATGAGGCGTATTACGCCGAAACCGGTCGTGGAATATCCGTTTTTTCATTCTTTCTCCCTCTGTAACTATTAATAGCATCCAATAAACGTTCCCTATTTGCGCGATTCGCATGAGCCAAAAAACCCTTTAGTAAAAAAAAAAAAACTATTTTTTTAGGCGTTTTTCTCGTATTTGTGCCTGCAATAAACTATTTCTTTTAGGCGTTTTCTCGTTATTTATGCCAGCAAACACTATATCTTTTTATGCGTTTTCCTCGTTATTTATAACTGCAAACAACTATTTCTTTTTAGGCGTTTTTCTCGTTATTTTTTCCTGCAATAAACTATTTTTTTTTAGGCGTTCTTTACTTATGCCTGCACACAAATATTTCTTTTTAGGCGTTTTTTCGTTATTTTGCCTGCAAACAACTATGTATTTTTTTTAGGCGTTTTTCTCGTTATTTTGCCTGCAAACAACTATTTCTTTTTAGGCGTTTTTCTCGTCATTTGTGCCTGCAAACAACTACATATTTCTTTTTAGGCGTTTTGCTCGTAATTTATGCCTGCAAACAACTATATCTTTTTATGCGTTCTCCTCGTTATTTATAACTGCAAACACTATTTCTTTTTAGGCGTTATTCTCTTTACTTATGCCTACAAAAATATTTTTTTTATGCGTTTTTCTCGTCATTTGTGCCTGCAAACAACTATTTCTTGTAGGCGTTAGTCTCTTTACTTATGCCTGCACAAAAATATTTATTTTTAGGCGTTTTTTTCGTTTTTATGCCTGCAAACAACTACATATTTCTTTTAGGCGTTTTCCTCGTTATTTTGCTACAAACAACTTTACGTTAAGTGCCTTCAAAGGTCTATCATTACCCAAAAAAACGCCTTTTTCCATTGCTTTTGTGGCTTTTCCTTCCCCCTCAACCCGAATCCCTAAATCCTATTCTGCCTCTGATCAAAAGTATTGCAACTTCTGTAACCGAAAGAAAAAAAAAAAAAAAAAAAAAAAAAAAAAAAAAAAAAACTTTTTACTCGAATAGGTCGGAGGAGGAAAAAAAAAAAAAGAAGCGAGACAGGAAGAGTGTGTGTCATGGCCTTCTCCGCCCCATCTGAGACGAGAGGACAGAAGAAAACGGAACAAAAGATTCCGCCGGATGCGAATGGCCTTTAACTACAAGTTTAGTAATTTGTTCTACTCCTTCCCCTCTACATAAGTTCCCTCTTGTGTTAAAATGGAACAAGAAAATCAAAGGGGCGTGCGGGTCAATCTCAACTATCGGAAACAATGGACATTTTTATCTCAAACTAATTTTAATAACAAAAAAAAAAAGGGGGACATTCAGAATCAGGATTAGGCCCTAATAGTTCCTAATAGGGCTTATTTCTGTCACGACTATCTCATTTAATTCTTCAAAAATGGTCTGAGGTGGTATAATTTTTTTGCTGACAAAAAACTTGATTTACTATTTTAAAATTTTTTTTATTTAAACCGAGCGCTAAATCCGGTTTTTCTTCGCCGGTGCGCCCAGCGGGTTTCACACGGGCATCGAAACAGGTGCACTCGGAGTCGGAGAGTGGTGGTAAGAGAAGGAGAAGAAGAAAAAAAAAAGGGGGCAGTCCAGAATTATTATTCCCCACGGAAGGATAAAAAAAACATAACCTGCTCCGTTCTTCTATTTATGATTCCCGTTCACTTTCGAACCTGAACCCGACCTCGAATGGAAAAAACGTAGGCGATACAAAACTGTATCAGTTCCCAACCTACAGCAAAGTTTTTTAACTTCTTTTGTTTTTTAAGGGTTTCTCCTTCCTTCTTAAAAAAGCTGTTTTATTTCATCATATCCGGGTAGGTCAAACATTCAACATAAGCGAGCTATGCTTGCGAGAAGAAAAAAATTCACCTTATCAAATAGGGCGTAGTATAGTCGATATTGACTTCTAGAGAAAAAAAAAAGTATTTTTACGAGCACTGATATTCAAGTTTCTAGATGCAACGTTATATAACAGGGAAGCTCCCATAAAGTTTCATGTTTCACATGATTTTTCGATATCAATGTCAATTTAAAAAAAAAAAAAATCTACCTTAAAACCAACATAAAAAATTGCATGGGAAAGATGCATATTGAATTCACCCAGAAAAAAAACTCGACGTGCCAAAAGATGAAATAAAATAAAAACTTCGCAAAGGTTTTATTTGAAAAGGGTCCAGAGTATAGCCAGATGTCCTGAAGTTTATTGTTTCATATACAATTTTACCTTGACCAAAGGATTTGATTGAAAGCCTGGGAAAAAGATTGTTTGCAGACTGGCGCCTACCACCCTTTGTGGCTTTTATATAAAAAGGAGTCTACAAAACGCTTAACCTAAAAAAAGCAATAATTATACATAAAATGTTACGTGTTTATAATGTGACAATAATGACGTTATAGAAGACGTCCGTTGTTAAGACTCCATTGAATCTCATTCTTGAAAACGGTCATTCGATCTGAAAAGGAAGACTAATGGTTTTTTTAGGGCATTATTTTCAAATCTTATAGAACCCCTGAAATTTTTTTTAGCCCCCCTGCACTTTTTTTATGTCGCGTCGTCAAAAGCTATCATTAAACATTTTTTTCAAACCAAAACGAGTATTTTTGACAGTTCATTTATTAAATGGATTATACAATCATCAACTTGTTCTGGAAATGAAATATTGTTTTAAATAAAAAATTTTTTATACACCCTCTATTTTTCAATAAATTCTTCCGAGTTCTATGATAAAAAATCTACAAGGAAAAAAAAAACGATAAATTCTTCGTACGTAGTTTTTTTTTGTTTTTGAAAGTTTTTTCAAGTTCTTTTTTAAAAAATTTTCCGAGTTTTTTTCCGACAATTTTCGTTTTTTTTCTTTTTTTTTGAAAAAGTATCAAGGTAGAAATAATGGGATTTTTGCCCAAGAGAGGTCCCTCTCGTAAGGCGTGGAAATCTCTCCCTACTAAAATGATAATTAATGTAAAAAAATGATCATTTTGTACACCATTTCTTAAAAAAATATTAGGAGTAATTGAGGCGCTCCGGGTACGAAGGGCGACTCAACAAAACGTAGTTTCGAGATATTCGCATTTTAAAGTTTTATGTTACGGGCGAACTCAACAGAAAAGTCATGCCCTGGAATGGAAAAATAGTGGGAGCTGTAGACTAGGATGTGGAGTTCGCCCTTCGTACCCGCTCGGATATCGCGGTTAGAGCTTTGCCACATATCGGTTTTTACGTATTTAAAGGGGAAAAAAGGGCGAACTCATCATAAAAATTATATGGGTGTATTCACCAAGAGGTCTAGAATCTGAAAAAAAAATTGTCCGATGTTGAGTTCGCCCTTCGTACCCGGAGCGCCTCAATTGGTGAAAATTTGGTGAAAATCGGACAAAAAATTCGCAGTAGCGAATTTTTTAAATTTCAAACAGACATATCTCCGCCATTTTTTTGAAATTCAAAAATCGCCGTCGTTAGTTTCTTGTTCACCGACTAAAGAAAATTTGGTGAAAATCGGTTGAAAACTCGGCCGTAAAGTGTTCCGGAAAAAAATGCTACGGCGGCCGGCCGGCACCACAGACTAAGTCGGAAGATTCTTCCCAAAACCCGACGTCGAGGGTATCACAATAACTTCTTTAAGGAAGTTAAAAGTAACTTAGAAGTAAATCGGTGCACTAGGAGAGGCCGAAGACTTGTCCACCTAAATAAGGAGGCGAAAAAAAAAGGAGAGCACGGTGACTGCAAAAAACTGTGGTTTCCTACCGGCTACCTGTTGGCCGATCAAATTTTCAGTATTTACTCATATATCAGAGAAGTGCTTAATTTCCAAGAGGATCTGTCCATTAGGAGCCGAGCTCACCCAGAATCATGAGGCAACTTTATTTTTGCTTCATGCGCAATGGAGGTAACTGCGGTTTTCTTGCTGTAGACATATGAAGGATTAAAGACCCCAGATTTATGCGCAATGTACACCTATGTTCCTTGCTAACGAAAAAACTACTATATTAGGCCTGTTTTGAAATTCGCAGGTTATTTTTTTTCCCTCTCGATACAATCGACAGCAATTATTTCGAGCAACAGTGTAGGGACAGGTGATTTGAAGTCGACCTTAAGCGGGGAGGAAAGGAACCGGTTTATCGTTTGAGCCACGTGCCTTGAACCCCCTGCAATTCCTTTGTCGACTAGAGAAAATACTGACTTAAAACTTGTTAATGGTATCTTCTTCATTACGGCCACCCCTCGACAAGTCCCTCCTTTTTTTCCCCACATCCAGGCTCCATCATGTGACGACAAAGGCCCTTTATTAGGATGATTATCATCGAAATTAAACTTGTACTTCTTGTCACCGTTAGATGTGGTTAACCGACCCCAAATGTTACCATGGAGGGGAAAAAATTTTCAAGAACGTTAAGCCCTTGTTAAGTCATCATTAAAACTGCTTGTCTACCACACTATTTTTGTATGGCTAAAAATTTACAGATTTGTTGTTGAAGAAAAAGATATCATGTCAAGATGACAATAATCATTCAGGCCATTTTTCAAGTCTAGAGTGTACTTTAATAAGAGTCTTTCGAGAGTCTTGACGTCTTTTCTCCTTTTTTCTTTTCTCTTCGTAGCACCACGACGACACCCCCCTTTCGAACATCCAAACTCACCATAATTGTCTAAAATCCGTCCCCGACGCCTCCACCTCTCTTTTATCCGGGCAACTTTATTTTCATAAAAGTTTCATCCCTTTGCAAACTTAAAGGGCGTAACGAGAGGGTCGCGGGAGGAAGAATTTTCTAAGTGACGGCTTAATAAATATAATTGCTGGTATTAAAGAAAAAAAGGGGGAGTATGAAAGGGCATTTCTGGACTGAAAGCTACTTTTCAAAATTGATCTCAAATTGCTTGAGGACATCCGAAGCCCCTCACGGAGGTAATGAACTGTAATAACTTTGTAAGTGATATAAAATTAATCACTGAAGCCTTTTTGTTAAATTCTCAACAAAACTTCATTTATCAATCAAAACATGCCTATCTAAAAATCCGCGCTACACGAAGGCTTTTTTTTCGAATTTACAGAAGAAAAGAAATCTACCTAAAAAGGAAAGTTTTTTAAAGCAGACTTTTATCGACTTTTGACTTTTTCATCCACGCTTGATGACAAACTTGTCTCCCCCTCTGCAGATCCGACAATGAATCAAAGATCTTTTGTTTATTGAAGTTGAAAATTCCTTCCACTTCTTCCTTTTCCTCAACCAATCTTTCCAGCGTTTTCATCTCTTTTGGAAAAAGAACCCTTGGAGGGAAAAAAAAGGCGTCTGGTTCATTTCAAGGAGGGGGTTTTGGGAATTCTTTTTCCGCCCCCTTTGGTAATATGAAAGATGTAGATTTTCTTTCCTGGCCATAAATCGTTGCGGGTTCCGAAGTACGTTATTGGAAAGTAAGTCCTCCCGATAGGAAGGGATGGAAAACCCCCATCGGTACTTACCCAAGGCCGACAAAGGGATCTCCGTATCGTATTTCTTTATATAAACATTCAAATACTGTTTTTGCGGCTAACACACATTTCCGCCATTCCTCATAATTCATACTCGCATCTTTTATTCATAGAAAAACAATACAATTTTCAAATCAATCTTTTTTGTTCAGAGATCACATTTTCAAAATATTTAGGGTCGACTTTTATTTTTTACACCAGCACAGCTGGCATTAAAATACGACCCAAGAATTTCTTTCGGTCCATGTGTTTACCGCTGTTCGAAAACATCTTGTGTGGCTCTACTTAAAATCTAAGCTTCAAACAATCTTTGTTAAACTAATAAACTAATAGGCAACAAAAGGCTTTCCGTATACAAAAGACCCTCATGTAGACACATGTGTTTACTTCTTCCCCACCTTTTTCGCTTCTTATTTTCCTCAGAAGATGTTCTCACGTACGTTTCGCATCGTTGACCAAAGTCAGGAAGGGGGAGCAATTAACTTCCATATAAGAGCGAACGCTTCACACGAAAACCTGCGTACCGACTTAGACTTTTTAACAAGTTAGGCAAATGAGGACGAAAATTCATATAAACCTTGATATTAATCTAAGAAAACATTCTTGCTTATAAATTGGGCTCGAATATTATGGGAAAATTGCCTCTTGAAATATTTATAGAACCTTTTCTCTCTTTAAACATCGGAAGAATCATTTCTCTTGTTTAAATATCGGAAAATCATTTTATCTTGACTTAAAGTTATATGTTCTGAACTTAAAAAGGGTTTTTTAATCATAAAAACGGTTGGCAGTACTGATTTATCTTTACTGAACATGAGGCGCGTACGAAGGGCGAACTCAACATCGGACAATTTTTTTTTTTCATTTTCAGATTCTAGACCTCTTGGTGAATACACCCATATAATTTTTATGTTGAGTTCGCCCTTTTTTCCCCTTTAAATACGTAAAAACCGATATGCGGCAAAGCTCTAACTGCGATATCCGAGCGGGTACGAAGGGCGAACTCCACATCCTAGTCCACAACCCCCACTCCTTTTCCCATTCCAGGGCATGACTTTTCTGTTGAGTTCGCCCGTAACATAAAACTTTAAAATGCGAATATCTCGAAACTACGTTTTGTTGAGTTCGCCCTTCGTACCCGGAGCGCCTCATATGGACTAAGGTGATCAATGATTTTCGGCTTCGGGGAGAAAATGGGCCTATTTTAACGAAAAGAACTAAATTTTTTTTATTCATGGTAATACACTAATTATAGTTGATGACAGAAAAAAGTGTTCACCACACGTGGATGTTCATGTGGCTACCACATGCTGGGTATGTTGGTAACCTTGAATTATTTTTTTTATATCATAAGTGGGGAAAAAATTTGCCATTTCTTGTATGATAAGATTGTTTAAAAAAAAAAGACATTGAAAAATAGGATCGTGCTTATTTAATGTCAGACTTGAGATAAAAATTCAGAAAGATAGGCCATTAACGCCATAAACGAAATTCACGATTTTAGATTATGAAGAAAAAAGAAGAAGGTAAAAAAAAATTAGGAGGCGCCTCGAAGTCGTTTCGGAAAGTGCATATTGGTTTTTCGCTCCGGTGAAAATAGGAAGAATCATCCGAAGACCTCCCTGAGGGTTTCTCCTCTACGTAATTCGTATGTCGCTTAAGACTGTGAGAGAAGGACTGGCAGAATTCAATTTCTGCGGATTGCTCCGGAAGCGCCTTCTGTTGTGACATGCCTTCGCCCCCTTGACACCCTCTTATTACACATCCTCCACTCGACCCGGCTCCTTAACATGTACGAACAGCAAAACCCTTTCTTTCCACCATCTTGATTTACTCCATCTGTTTATAATTAAACAATTTGATTCAAAAACTACCTCGAGATTTTTTTCAGAGACATCATTTTTCTTCTGAATCCAATTCCAGAATAGTAATTAACTCGGTGATGAATGGTCGAGATGAATCGAGCGGAACTCTGACCGCCCAGACTGATGCTACATTTCCTTTAGCGAAATCAGATAGAAAGGACCTCGTTTGTAATTATGTGAACTCCCCCTCATTGTTAGCAAAGCGATCGATATCCAAATCATACCTGACAATCCCTCTTTTAATGTTTATAAAACTGTAATAACGTTAAGTGCTCCTTTTTCTTTAACAGACTCAAGAGAGAAAGAAATCCCCACCCATTATACCTCCCAGTGAACCTAAAAGTGGGCTATCCGTCATACGTGAACCTTGAAACTGATGTCTCCCTAGGAAACAGTCAAGAAAGATTGTTTTTATTATTTTTCATGCTCTATTAGGCGATGAGCACTTTTTCATCGTGGCAATTATTCGAATTGCTTTTGCCCAGAAAAAAAATTTTACCTTCAGGATTATCTGAAAGATCTAGGACTCTTTTCGGGTGAATAGCTTAATTTTTTTTCCTAGCCTTAGGCTAATAAATGTAAATTGATGGCTTCAAATATCACGTTTTCTACTAAATGAGAAATCTGAAATTTGATAGATGATATCGATACTTTTCATTCGTTATTTTATTGGTTTATGTGAAGGATTTTCTTTTTCAATTTATATAAATAGTGGAGTTTTTATGGGATATTAATGAATATTTTTCTGATATTAAAGTTGATTCTCGAAAAAAAGAATAAGATAAAATGAATTATTGATGGAAGCCTTTTTGGCGGGGACGATTTTTCATATCCTATTTTAACCATCGTTCCCCGATATAATTTTTTTGCCTCTTGTTTTGGGTAACGGACGGTGGAAAAGCCTTGTGAAAGGGAGGGATGGAAGTATTCCAGTAATTTGTGCTAGGATTGGGGCGGTTTATATTGTGAAAACCGGGTGTGCCGGCACCTGTAGCACGACCCTCCGCCTACCTCACCTCTCGCCCTTCTTTCCCCTGATTTACCTTCAGACTCTTATATTTAATGAAACTTCATTTGTATCCAACCTTTATTTTTCCTTTCTCTTTCCATTCCGACGCTATTATTTTTTTAAAGGAACGACCCCCAGCGCTACTCGAGAGAAAAGAATGTGCGACCATTACGGCCTAAATTAAAAAGTACCTAAGTTTGTTTTCCGAACCCTTTGAGACCCTTACCGTCAGGAGAATTGCTCCATTTCGCTTTTTTTTTCCATCATTCCTTTTCCACTAATCCTGTCAATTGATTTTTTAAAAATTCATTTTCAATTTTCGTACGTAGGTACTTATGTATAAAGTCGTAGATAAACCATGACTTAATGGCATAGCAAAATTCGCTGAATTTCTTTTAGTTTTCCGCCCGATAAAAGGCAAAAATACTACTTTCGGCTGCTGCCCGTGCCTGAAGAAAGGAAAAAATGTGGGTCCAAAAAGTACTGGTTTGAAGAGCTTCCAACGAAAACTTCCTTAAAGAGAAGTAACAATATAGGAGGGGGAAGTATATAGGAGGGAATATATAGGAGGGGGAAGTGTAACGGAGGGAACGTATGAAGGAGGGGGAAGTATGGGAGGGAAGTATAAGGGACGACAGTTTAACGTAGGGAGGAAAAGTATTATGGAGGGGAAGTTTTTTGTTTTTGTTTTTTTCGAAAATTTAAGTTTTCAAAAAATTTCCAAGTGTCTAGGTAGAAATAATAGGCTCTTAGGCTTACGGATGTGCCTCTCGTAATGGGTAGAATAATGAAATTTCTCCCTACTTAAAAGTATATAGGAGAGGGAAGTATATAGGAGGGGAAGTGTAACGGAGGGAACGTATGAAGGAGGGTAAGTATATGGAGGGGAAGTATAAGGGAACGACAGTTTAACGAAGGGAGGAAAAGTATAAAGGAGGGGGAAGTATTAGGGAGGGGAAGTTTTTTTTTTTTTTTTTTTTTCGAAAATTTAAGTTTTCGAAAAATTTTCAAAGTGTCAAGGTAGAAAATAGGCTCTTTGGCTTACGGATGTGCCTCTCGTAATGGGTAGAAAAATGAAATTTCTCCCTACTAAAAACAAATGGACGGCCGGCTGGAACCACAGACAAAGTTGAGATCGGTAAAGATCAATGATTTGACCCTCCGGGGTCTGGAAGACCCTTCCCCAAAAACCCGACGTGAAGGGTATCACAATAACTTCTTTAAGGAAGTTAAAAAGATCCATTTGAAGAAGTTTTTGTCCATTAGGTTCACTAATCCGCTTCGGTGAAGTCCAAGGATTGATGTTTGCATGAATTATTTAGATTTTATATTGATGTTGCGATTACCCCATAAAAATTAAGCGTACGTGACAAAAATAACTGGATCTAACTCTTCAAAATCTCCCATTAATATGACAGATAACAAGAGCCCCGCTTGTACATCTCAGCGCCCCGTAATTAATATTTCAAAATTTGCATACTCGATGCATTTTATCCTCCATTATAAAAAATAAAAGGATCTAAAAAGGTCGTGGTATTAGTGGTGAAAAAAGCCGATTTTAAAGACGTGGAGGAGTTTAAAAATAATAAAAACAGAGGCCTTTTCCTAATCCGACGGGCTTTAGACCCCTGATGATGCCCCCACCCACGATTCCCCATCATAAATTTATATTTTGTCCGTCCTGTTATATACGGACCACTCTCGGCGATAACAATAATTGTCCGAGGGGTCGGTTTTTCCATTGTGTTGGAATTACGTTTTCATGGTTTACATTAACTTCGACGTTTTGTTTTGAGGTACGAAAGTGGGGGACGTTCACGTTATATTCTAGAAGGCTCGATTATGGGGGTCCGTGTAATTGTTTTAATACCCGCACAATTAAACAAGCAGCCTCTTCCCCAGTCATTTCTCCAACCAGGGACATTCATTGAATTATAAACCACTAGTCCTAATTTTCAGAACCTGAGCAGAATTGCTCGGAATGAACCGTGTCTAAGCAGTTTTTAATTGCTATTTTACTACCCTCAGCCTTTGAATTAAAATCTTCTATGCACTATTTTATTCCCTATAAACTTTATCACCGTAATTAACACAACTCAAAATTTTCACCATCGATTTTTCAATTAGAAAAGTTCATAAAAATTTTTTTGAATGATAAAAAAAAGTTGGAAAACTTCACTTAAATAAGACGCAATTACTCACTTTAATGGAATGAGGCATGAGCACATAAATGTCTACTTAAACTAGCGTTTTCCTGTCTTAACTGCTTTTACGTCTTATATTTTTAATTTCAAATTCCTCAAAGCTTAAAAAAATTGTTTATTTTTGTTTAATACTTTTTAAAGTGGTAGGCTTTTGTGTAAATGGTAGGTGAAGTGTGCGTCAAAACGTAAACGGATTGCTGAGCTTTCGTGGAAAGTCAAACCTTTTTTTTACATGAGCAGAAGTTACAGCTTCACCGCTAGCTCCAAAAAGTAAAGATCGGCTTGCCCCCACCAAGTTTCCTTTTTCCGGAGTATCGTCGTGTGTCATTAGGAAGAACAAAAGGCCTCGGTGTGAAAAGGCCCTCTGGGAGTACGTACAGAAAAGCCCCTCCTCCGCCACTTACAACTTGATGAGTTTTCACTTAAAAGCACTGTAATAAAGGTTCCTTCAGGGTCTCCCGCACGTCCATTACCCTCACAACTCTGTGTATTTAGATTTTTAATAAATGCTTACGACCTCTCATTTATTAATTATCCATCTTCTTTTAAATGCAGTATTCATTTCCGTTGAGAATCGCCCTGGGGTCTCACACTTAATTTTTATACCACCTTCTGATTAATATTCTTTCATTCTCCATTTTTTCCCCTTTCTTTTCATTAAAAACGTCATGTTTTAATTATAATTGGATATAGGTACGTTTTTAAAAATGACATTTCTTTTATTTCAAATAGATTTTTTAATTAAAATATTAAGGTCTTTTTTCCTAACGCTGCCACCAGTAGTTTATATTCTTATCCAATTCCTACTTTTCCTAAAAAAAGCCTTTGCGGACGAGAAAACAAAAGTTTTATTATAGTTACTGATGTGTTGAGGTATTTTTAAGTTATTAAAAAGTTTACAGAACTCGAGGACATAAAACTTTAAGGAAAACTTGAAGTTAAAAAAGAAAAGGTAATTTCGATTTTGAAGGGTAAAAAAAGTCTTGCCCTCTGTGTCGTTTCTGTTCAGTAATTTATATAAAAGTTAAGTTGGCGGAAAAGCACATAAATATTAGAAGGGTGATAAATTCAGGCCTTTGTGAGGAAGCGGTAGCGGGGAGGCGAGTAGTAAAAGTTGCCCTGAAGAGCGGGGGAGAGTTGGCTAATTGTTAGAACTCGATTAGCCAGTTAAAAACCTCCATTTCTTTCTCTTTTCTTTTAACTTTTTATCTCGATAGCAATAATATTCTGATTGTTCACAATAGTTGGCCCAATGCCTTCTATATTGTGGAACGGCGATTGTAAATCACAAATGTGCCAAAGGGTGAGCCGACACCCAAGCCTAACTTAATCAACACTATATCACGCCCGGCTAACTACGCCTCCCCGAATTATGCACCTTATCAAATATTCCCTAAAAGTCCTTTTCATCCTTTATTTTTTATGATTTATGTTTCTTATTCATAAAAAACCATATACATTTTTATTAACCTTTTTGATCTGTACGATTTCCAGTCTATTCAGGGAAGTTGTAGCCTGAAGTTTTCTCTTGTTCTGGTTTTCAACTTTTAGCCTGCACTCCACTCTTATTTGCATAGTATCTTGTTTGTTGAGCTAGTTCTTTGAGGCTTTGACTCTCCCCTACCGTGAAAAGTCGTGCTGAAAAAAAATCCTTTAAACGTCCTTAACTTTCGATGACTAAATAAAATGAAAAACTATTTTGTAAACAATTTCGTGATCCGTTTTTATGAAAAGTTTAAAATATTTTTTTGCTTAAAACAAATACAAAAAAAAAGCAGGTTTTTAGATACTTTTTGGTGTAGGTGTTATTGACATAGTGTTCTCAGATCTTTGGGGAGAGATAAGCGAAAAAGTACAAAATCCCACTTGAGATTACGTATCTAAATAAAATGACATCCCACATCTGCCCGTCTGACCGTCAGAATAGCTCTTGTTTCCATTCTAAGTCGAGAAGGACGTCGCCATGGCGATCGCCGTCGAAATTTCAAACTGCGTGAACAGGTTTCCTGGTCAACGTACTCATCCATCATGAGGAACGAAAATTAATTCGAGAAGAGCCCTTACGATGAGACATAACCCGGCTAAATGGATAACCTGTTATAATCTAGTTAAATGCATTAACCCGATATAAACGTAGAGAACTGGAAATTCATAGATTATATGCTAATTAGATTGAGTGCATCAGTTAATTATTGTTTTTCGTACAAATTCTGAAGGTGTTTTTGTATTTTTAACTCTAAGGAGCCTCCAGAAGGGCCTCAAAATTCTACATTTCCTTTTATATCCCCCATCTTATAAAATTGGCGTTTTTATAACATTTTCAGATGCCAAACCGCCCAGGCAATATGGCGAAAGCCCCACTTCCTTAAGACCACCAGAAGGGCCTCAAAATTTACCTTCTCTCAATTAACATCCTACGAATCCTCCCGCCCACCTCTCATAAATGGCGTTTTTAAAACATTTTCAGATGCCAAACGCCCAGGCAATATGGCGAAAGCCCCACCCTTGGCCCATCACCTTCCTTAAGACCACCAAAGGGCCTCAAAATTCTACCTTCTCTCCAATTAACATCCTATGAATCTTCCCGCCCACCTCTCATAAAATAGGCGTTTTTATAACATTTTCAGATGCCAAACCGCCCTGGCAATATGGCGAAAGCCCACCCTTGGGCCCATCGCCTTCAAAATTCTACCTTCTCTGCAATTAACATCCTACGAATCCTCCCGCCCACCTCTCATAAATGGCGTTTTTAAAACATTTTCAGATGCCAACCGCCCAGGCAATATGGCGAAAGCCCACCCTTGGGCCATCGCCTTCCTAAGACCACCAGAAGGGCCTCAAAATTCTCTTTCCTCTCATTATCCTCCCGTTCATAAAATTGGCGTTTTTATAACATTTTCGGATGCCAAACCGCCCTGGCAATATGGCGAAAGCCCACCCTTAAGACCACCAAAAGGGCCCAAAATTCTACCTTCTCTGCAATTAACATCCTACGAATCCTCCCCCCACCCTCATAAAATAGGCGTTTTTAAAACATTTGCAGAAGGTAGCTTTTATATTATACAAAAGGATGTATAAAAGTCCATAAATACAATAGCTCCCTTTTTTACAGGCGAAAAAGTGGACAAGACTTTAAAATGGCACAAAATGAAAGCTAATGAAGGCTTGTTTAGGCCATTGTTATAAATTTTAACAAACCTCTGACAAAAGTCTTATTACGACACCCTTTTTTTAACTGCCACCGACATTTAATTGGTCCAAAACACTTTTTTTTTGTCATAAAAAAAATCTTAAATATGTTGTTCGACCCTTATGGTTATTGTTATATCCCCTACCGGGTCGTAACAACAGTACACCTCTATGTAATGCGATGACAGGGGTTTACCTCGCTCACAATAGACCTTTTCTTAAGCAAATATACACAAGGGCCTTATAAAAAAACACTAAAAGCCACATCTTACGTTTTTTTAAAAATCAGCCTACGCAATTTTTCGTATAATTATTCAAAAAACGTAGAAGATATTCAAAAAAGCTTTTATGTTTATTACTATGAGCTCAAAGGAAATATTTTATATGAGAGCATTTGTATTCAAAGAATACATTTTTTTTTCGCAGGTTCATGGACCGAAGAAAAGGCTTTTGCTTATACGACGTGTTTAACCAGTTTATCTAGTTGAAAAAGCTATTAAAACTAATTAAATTTCTTGGTACTTCAGCACACCTATATTTTATTGCGTTACTTTCCAAGAGTTACATTTTTTGCTTTCCCAAAATATGCTTAAAGTTGATTGGATCCAGATGATCAATACCGCTTACTTCCCTGTAAGTTGAGCATTATAAGAAGGTAATTGCTGTTCGTGTTTATCTCTTCAGACTTAAAAAAAATAAGACGTAGAGTAGAAGCTCGATCGGTCGATTAACCGGTGTCCGTTCACAAAACGAGAACACTCTTGGGTCCTGAACTGAACCGGTTTTCGCTCTCGGGACGACGACCTCACCTGGACTTTTATTTTTTCTAATTTACTTCTTTTCTTTTCATTCTGCAATTGTTTGTTGTACTTCCCAATCACTCATCAATACCTTTTTTTCGTTCCGGCTCTCGTTAAAATTGTCCCCTTTTTCTTTCAGTTCCTATAGAAAATCGAAGGGGCATTTAGAAAAATGGGGAACTTCGGGAAAAAAAAATGGGGAAAAAAGAGAAATGATTAAAAGAATTTTTTTTTACTTTTATTTCGGGAATTTAATTACTCAGTTTTCGACAAAAGGTAATCTTTTTTAAAAAATTGTTTTTATTTTTCTTCTTTTATCAAGTTTTAACGTATAACTTTTATGTTTCAGGTGAGTGACGGAATAAACAGAAAGATAAGACAGACGTGGTGAAGTTTTGATTTTATTTATTTTTAATTGATATAATAAATGAAGGTATTATAAATGTTGAAAGAGTGAAACATGTAGAACACAAATTACGTCTGTCCCGGATATAAAAGGGAGTCATGGCTTGGGGGTGTTTTCCCCGTAACGAGTAAAGTTTTATAAAAGGACTCGGGGCTTCGCCGTCTAAAACTCGTACAAGGTTAGGAGGAAACATTACACATTATTATAACCTGTATGTGCACCCCTAGTGGGGTTTATTAGTCCGAAACCATTGGTGGAAAAGGGCAACTTTTATCTGGAAGACTTTTATTGCGACTGGTAGTTATAGAATACAATAGAAGAGACGTAGCGCCCTCTCGGGTTTAATTTGAGACGAACATAATGGAAAGGCAGTCGTACCCCTCGTAAAGTTACATTGCAACCCTTGTAATTTGCTTCATAATTTCACCCCCTCGCCCGTCACTTCTCACGTTAACCTCTTGCCCTTCAAAAATTCATTTTGAAAACTTCGCCGACAAACCGTTAACACGACAATGGGGAACGTAAATTTACTGCATAGACTTTCCTAGTCAATAGCTATTTCTCTTTACTTTTTAATATTTATTTATTCACTCTATAGAGCTTTATTGGGAGCTACTATTTATTCTACTCAAAAATCAATATTCCGATAGTCCAAATTTGTCCTTTGAGGTCCTTTCATAACATTCTCCTTTAAATGAGTCAGAATGGAAGTTATCGAAAACATGGCTTTGATTGTCTGGAAAAAATTAGCGTTTTTATGTTCTTAAAATTAGGAAAAAAGAAATATTTACGGCCGAAAGAGACCCATAAAGTGACAACGGGTGGGCGGATTCCCTAATTTCTAATTGGTAAAAAAGAAAAATAAAAAGTTACAGAGAAAAAAAAATTAAAACAAACTTTGTTTATTTGAATAATCTCCGTGTTAATTTTAAATTCAAATCCCATGCTAATAACGCCGTTGTTGCCGTATAAAGAACGAAAAAAATGTCCAGATAGCAAAATAAAAATGCGGATGAAAAAAATCTCGAGTTTTATAACTGTCACTATGGCCGGGAAAATTGGATATCGAACGTTGGAGCCCACATTCTTCAATATTCAATCCCCATCGTTGATATTGTCTGACAAAAATGAATTAGCTTTTTTTAAGGTGGTATTTTGTCCTAAATTAAATTTTGCGTGATAAAAGAAAAAAACTGCCCAATGTCTCTAGCAGTCTTTTTATGAGTTAAAGGTGGGGATTTTTATGAAATAGGGGAGAAAAATGAAAATTAGCGTGCTTTTTTATGAATGGGGAGCATTTTGTGTTAATAATTAAACATTTTATTGGGATAATTGGTGAAAAAAATGACACACGCCAGTCACGTCTGATATTTCTATCGACTGTTCTAATCTAATGACCAAATTGAGTGACGCCCCTTTCGCTTTTTAAAAAATCTCGATTTGTCGTATTTCTGATTTAATGACTTATTGCTTTAAAAAAAAAATAACTTCAAGATCTCTTTTTCTGGGAGTTTTGACTTATGAGGTAAACGAAGGGGGTGCTGCAGGGTGACTGTCTATCACACTTTATTAGTTTTATTTGTTTAAGATTATTTTTAATTGTTTATAAAATATAACAGATTCTGGATATTTTTTAATTGTTTGTAAAATATAACAGATTCTGGATATTTTTAATTGTTTATAAAATATAACAGATTCTGATATTTTTTAGCTGTTTATAAATGATTCTGGATATTTTTTAATTGTTTATAAAATATAACAGATTCTGGATATTTTTTAATTGTTTATAAAATATAACAGATTCTGGATATTTTTTAATTGTTTATAAAATATAACAGATTCTGGATATTTTTTAATTGTTTATAAAATATAACAGATTCTGGATATTTTTTAATTGTTTATAAAATATAACAGATTCTGGAGGACACCCTAAATAGATTTTTAAGATGCTAAATTATTTTAATAATTTTGCTTTGGAAGAAAGAAAAGACTACACTTTTTCTCGCGAATCTGAACTACTCTAGACAATAACGGCCCCACCTTGAGAGAAACGTATAATTTCGAGATATTGTTCTTGTAATGTAAATCATGCGTAACGACGCCCTAGGCGGTGATGGATGACCGATACGAACATCGCCGATATTCGTTGTCAAGTTTCAAGTTACATTTTCGAGGTTGTCGCCCCTTTCATGACTTCTCGGTGCGAGCATCGTGCGAAACTCTCACGAGGGGGGCTCTGATTAATAAACTCGTCAGGAAGGATGTAATTAAAAACATCGAAAGTTCACGAGACGCCTGGGAAAAACGATAGAAACCCACAATAAGAAATGTATGATTTTCATTAAAAATTTCCATCCACCTTTTCGTGGCTCTTCTTGTCATTTTATAAACTGTTTTCAAACTTACACGATTTATCGGACGGTATTTCCCGTGAGAAAAGGAGAACTCGCTCAAGGAAAACTTGATAATTAATAAAGTTTGCTTGCAAGGGAAACCGATTGTAAACAATTTCTCTTCTTGAGTTGTCCAATTTTTTTTAACCCTTAAAATTTTATAAATAAAATTAATTATTAAGGAAAAGTTGTTGTTTACTTGCGTAGGATTTTCCTGGAAGTTAAAGAACATGCGGTAAACCGAGAGTTAAGTAAAGTTGAAAAATAAACTGTGACTTCCTTGGTTCACCTCTTAAACAAGGGCGTTCAATTCTTTGGGGATCCCAATTAAAACACGAGTTTCTAAAGGCGTGCATACTCATCGCTACTTAAATGTTCTTCGGGGTGTTTTATGCCGAAAAGTGTAACGAAAGGCCCCGGCTATTTGAATAAGGGATGAGAAACTTTCTCAAGACTCCTAGTTTAACTAGAATTTACATAAAAGAGATGTCGGATAGAATAGTAGGCGGGGGGTGCCTTTTTCGAATATACACCAGTTTAAACATTTATTTTCTCCTTTTACCCCTTAAAATAAAGAGATGAAAGCTAAATCAAATAGTACACTATCATAAATTTTCCACTTGAAATTCTCCCTCTTGGTTTTATGCTAATTACCTTACCCTAAATTAGACCAAATCTCCTATTTAAGAATTTAAACGGCAACTTTTATTTATCGTTAGATTTTTAAAAGCTACTTTAGCTGCAAATTTTTTAAAACTAAGTAGGATTCCAATTTTACCTACCATTAAAATAAAGATGTGATGGAATAGCTCACCTGACGAGGCTTTTAACCCGAAACGCGTCGTGAGATACCCGTCATCACGGTCATTTCCCCCATTGTAGGTTTTGAGAAGTAGCAATATAGGAGGGGAAGTATAACGGAGGGAATGTACAACGGAGGGGGAAGTATAAGTTAGGGGAAGTGTAAGGGAGGGGGAAGTATAACGGAGGGGAAGTATAAGTTAGGGGAAGTATAACGGAGGGGGAAGTATAAGTTAGGGGAAGTATAACGGAGGGGAAGTATAAGTTAGGGGAAGTATAACGGAGGGGGAAGTATAAGTTAGGGGAAGTATAACGGAGGGGGAAGTATATGTTAGGGGAGGTATAACGGAGGGGGAAGTATAAGTTAGGGAAGTATAACGGAGGGGGAAGTATAAGTTAGGGGAAGTATAACGGAGGGGGAAGTTTTTTTAATCGAAAAATTTTCAAGTTGGTTTTTTTCGAAAAATTTTCCGAGTTTCTTTTTTTTTTTCAGAAAATTTTCTAATTTTGTTTTAAATTTTCCGATTTTTTTTTGAAAAAATTTTCCGATTTTTTTTTTTGAAAAAATTTTGATTTTTTTTTCGAAAATTTATCCGGGTTTTCTTTTTTAAATTTGCGCTTTTTTTTTCCGAAAAATTTTTTAAGTGTCAAGGTAGAAATAATGGGCTCTTGGGCCTATGGATGTGCCTCTCGTTTGGGTAGAAGTATGAAATTTCTCCCTACTAAAAAAATAATAATTAAAAAGGGCAATTTTTTTACACGAAAAATTCTTTAAAAATATAAGGAGTAATTGGTGAAACTTTGGTGGAAATCGAACTTTTTAAAATTTCAAACAGACATATATATTCGCCATTTTTTCGAAATTTAAAAATCGCCCTCGTTCGTTCTTCTTCACCAACTAAAGAAAATTTGGTGAAAATCGGAGGAAAACTGTGGCCGTAAAGTGTTCCGGAAAAAAATGCTACGGCCGGACGGCCGGCCGGCACCACAGACAAAGTTGAGATCGGTTAAGATCGACGTGGAGGTATCACAACAACTTCTCCAGGCAAGTTAAAAAGTTGAAGAGGTAGAAGTAAGGGAGGGAACTATTCTATGAATACTCTTAAAAACCCAGGTTTAAGGGTCTTAAATTTAAAATTTTATGAATACCGTATCATTTTTTGTGACGGATAAAATAATTTGTTTAAAAAGCTAACTATAAAATAGGAGTTATATTCTCAGGATAGCCCCTTTTCGAATAATACGCCAATATCAGTGAGATTTGAGCGGTCCCAGACATCGCTCATACAGAAATCTGATGCCAGATCTTTATTGCTTATACATTTCTTCCCCGGCATGGAGGCCGTATATGTAGCGGAAACTGGCAATATAAGATACCCCAGCCTCCCTATCTCGGATCACCGCTAAGATGTGTTTTGTATCAACCCCGTTTCTTTTCCATCCCGTTTCCGAGTGAAATATTGAGACGTATCTTACGGAGAGAAAAAGAGAAAAAATCTCGATAAGGTGAAACCCACTTATATCTCTATAAATGTCATAAAGATATGAAATCAGGCAAGTTTAAACATCCGAATTTGATTTATTAGTCTTAGTTTTCCCAACCCTCTTTTCCTCAAGAACGTATTCGCCAAGTTCTCCCAACTCCAGAGTCCCTTTATGGATTCCATTCACATGTTTTTTTCATGACCTCCACTCGTATGCAACCCCTTTAACATTTTATTACGTTTTTATTCGAAAAGTACGACAGAGAAGAAATTTTTTTTTCAATTTGGCCTTATTATTGTCATAATTTGCTGTATAAACGCCATATTTTGACCTAAAACCGGCTCATTTATCAATCTGACATGTCAACAGAGACATTTTGATTCAGACAATGGACATAAGAAAAGACAACAGGTACATAATGGATCTGGGGCACTGAGTTCTTGAGAACAAAAATAAGTCACATCTTCAATAAAGATGAAAATATAAAATATTGCCAAGGGTTCCGATATTATAGTCCTTAGTAAATCGATATAATACCGAAGTTATAAAGGGAAGAGGGTCGGTTGTTTTAGGGATTCAATACCAAAACGGACATATCCGCAGGGCTTAAGGATTAACAAGGGTGGCTGCCTTTCCAAACGCCATTCTAAAATATCATAACCGCTATACATTTTTTCTCTTTTGAAAATGCGGAAAAGAATACAAGGATGAGACTAAATATGGAAAAACCTTTTTAAAAATACATAAAAACGTTTTATTGTGAAAGTGCGTGGCATTTAGACGTCCGCATTTTTTTAAGTCATACGCTACCTGTAATTAAAAAACATAATTGTTTTTTTAAAGTGTCAGTTATACTACAAGAACTGTTTTAAACGTTGGAAAGGTCATGGCGTTTTTGATAAAGATTCCTTTTGTTTAAAATAAAATGAGTTTTGTTTTAATTATTTGCTAGTTTATAGTAAAACGCACCAACAGCAGCTAACTGCAGGATTACTAGCATGATTGCTCAAAGTTAACAGCTGCATGAATGATTGATAGTCGTTGGCCTGATATCTTTCTGTCTAGCGAACATTAGACACTAGAAGCTAGCAACATTCCTTAAAAGCTAAGAAGCTAACAGCAGACTAAGGCTCCCCTGTTAAGGCCAGTTCTCAAAGTAGGCCATCATAATTCATAAATGATTGAAAGTCGATGGCATGATATGAGGCGCTCCGGATACGAAGGGCGAACTCGACAATTTTAAAGTTTCGGTTTTACGTATTTAAAGGGAAAAAAATGGCGAACTCAACGTAAAAATTATATGGGTGTATTCACCAAGAGGTCTAGAATCTGAAAATGAAAAAAAAAAAACTGACGTCGAGGGTATCACAATAACTTCTTTAAGGAAGTTAAAAAATTTGTCCGATGTCGAGTTCGCCCTTCGTATCCGGAGCGCCTCATATCTTTCCGTCTAGCAAATCTTAGACCCTTGGAGCAAGCAATATTTCTTAAAAGCTAAGAAGTAGCCTAAGAAGCTAACAGCAGGACTATGGCCCCTGGTAAGGCCAGTTCTCAAAGTAGGCCAACATAATTCATAAATGATTGAAAGTCGATGTCCTGATATCTTTCTGTCTAGCGTACGTTAGACCCTAGATGCTTGCAACAGGCCTTAATAGCTAAGAAGTGGCTTAAGATGCTAACAGCAGAACTAAAGCCTCCTCCCTGCTAAGATTAACGCTCAAAGTAGGCCACATCATTTATGAATGATTGAAAGTCGATGGCCTGATATCTTTCTGTCTAGCAAACCTTAGACCCTAGAAGCTAGCAACATTCCTTAAAAGCAAAGAAGCTAACAGCAAGACTAAGGCTCCCCTGTTAAGGCCAGTTCTCAAAGTAGGCCAACATAATTCATAAATGATTGAAAGTCGATGGCTGATATCTTTCTGTCTAGCGAACCTTAGACCCTAGAAGCTAGCAACATTCCTTAAAAGCAAAGAAGCTAACAGCAAGACAAGGCTCCCCTGTTAAGGCCAGTTCTCAAAGTAGGCCAACATAATTCATAAATGATTGAAAGCCGATGTCCTGATATCTTTCGTCTAGGTACGTTAACCCTAGATGCTAGCAACAGGCCTTTAAAGCTAAGAAGTGGTTGGCTAACAGCAGAAGTAAAGCCTCCTCCCTGCTAAGATTAACGCTCAAAGTAGGCCAACATCATTCATGAATGATTGAAAGTCGATGGCCTGATATCTTTCGCATAGGATCTTGACCGATATGGTAAATTGTTTACACATTAAACGAACGGTGATTCTTAACTCGTTGGCCGGGTTATTATCTTGTTCGTGAAATCTTTTGAATCTACAGTGAGAGAACGGGTTAATAAGTGGTGAACAATTAAGTCGAGAACACTCTGGGGGGCGTTACCTGAAGCGGAGTAATCAGTCCTGATTGTCCGCTATCAGACGCTACGACTTGTTGAACAGCTAACTCGGCGGAACTGTAAATAGTCTAGACCCCCGTCACTAGCCTCTCAACCGTTACACGCCATCCTTAGTTGACCACCCTCATGTGCCTACTTTTTCTACAGCCGGAAACACCATGCATTTACCTAAATATTTTATGTGCAAACTGCAACTTTATTTTAAATTTTCCTCTTGTTTTACCCTAACTTATTTCAAACAATATTTAATAACAAATAATGCATTGTTGACTTAAAATAGTGGTTTCTGGGGCATCTGACTCGGTCAATAAATGGGCAATCAAAAGTTTTAATTAAATGTAAATAATGGGTTAAAAAAACGATTCTTCCTTGTTCGAATCCTAAAAAGAAAAGTTCTTTTCCTGCTCTTTTTTGTATGTCTCCGAATGGTGGGGGTTAATTGGAAATAATTAAATCGGTTGTTTGTCGTAAGGTAGCTGTTAACATTAGAGGTCTTGGTCTTTTGAGATAGGAAGGGGTGCTCGGGACAGTTAGCCAGCTAATTCTGAAGGGTTGGGCACTAATAGAGCCTCCCTCCTCCCGCTCTCTTCCACTCATGAGGCCCTTATTAGCAATTTCCAGGCTCCGGAGCTTCGCTAATTGTTACTGTTAATTGGAGCGACCGACATTCTCCTTGCGAAAACCCTGAAAAATTTTTTTCTCTCTCTTTACCTTTAAACATTAAAAACCTTTATCTCTTCTTTTTTTAAATGCAGGACTTAAAAACAAGAGCTTAAATTCCTAATAAACGTGGAATTTCAATTACAAAACAATCAACGAACTCATTTTCTTTTACAAAATTTTTTTTTCTGTCTTAATCGCAAAAATACAACTTTATTCATTTTTATGGCGGAATCGAGAGGAACTTGATTTGTTGGTGGTTTACAGGAGAGAATTTATAATCAAAGGTAGCTTAAAAATTTCATCTTCCAGGAGGATCCGCGAGTAGAATATTTAAAGGAAATTATGGGTCATAAAATTGCAAAGCGCGATATCCTTCACCCCTCTCGTTTCGACCTTCTTCAAACGCTACCTTCCAACCCCCGTCTTTGTGTTCCTATTTCTACTTTTTCCATTAATTTTTTACTAACTTCATTTCCGTCTCTACAAACTCACATTTTTCCTTGCTAAGGATCCCAAAAAAGCACCGGTGACATTCGAGCATTGAGTGCCTACTTTTCTCGTTAGATGGGTTATAACCCGACCAGAATAAACCTGAAAAATAAAAACGTACACACTGAAAAAAAGGATGATTGGTTTTCGTTTTAGGCTATGGGGTGGAAAAAAAAAAGCTCGATTTGAAGTAACGAATGTTTGTTCAAGTTTCACCGTCATAGGGATTCGAGTAATTACCTTAGTTCCCTTTGAATCACGTAAACGCCACCTGGCACACCCTGACTTTTGATAAAACGAATGGAGGAGAAAAAAAAAAACATTTTTACTGTTTCCCCATGTATAAAATATAAAAAAATTTAATTACTATCAGGCCTCTGTGTCTATTGACTATTTTTATTATTGAAATATTGGGGATTCTAATAAAAATAACAAAAAAGCAGTATTTGAACTCTGTAACTTTTTGTTATGAGAAAAACCACCATATAATAAAAAAGAAGCTTAAAATAGTGTAATTATCTACGTGTAATTAGATACTCGCTTTTCTCTAAAATAAATACAGAATGAATATTTCGATAAAGTGGCTGCCCTAAGGGACCACCTCCAAGCCGTGGGGAAAAAAATCTCGAATCGTAAAAATGAAATAATTATTTTTTAATCTTTCGAGCTATAAAATTCAAAATTTATAGCTTCCTTTTTCAGCCGAAAGCCCACAAATTATAAATTTTCTACGCTGTTTGATAAAGATTTAAAGAAAAATCTAGGGAAATAAAATGCAGGAACATTCAGGAAAGGCTTAATGAACTAAAGGTTTTGATCATAAAAATAGTACAAAATAATTTTTTTTCTTTTTTCTAGAGTCTTATACGCCATCTGAACAGCTTCCATGGGCGTCTTATTCAACAGGTGTTAAAATTTAAAAATTCTAACAGCACTTTTTAAAAATCGCACGCGATATTAACACTTTTGAGTTATCAAAAAAGCTTGGAGATCGTTAGTAGTTGGTGAAGAAGTGAGAAGAGGGTTGAGGGGGAGTCGTTATACCAAATGTACCATCGCTTCCAAGCGCACTGTTTTGCTGCAATAACAGAAGGCATTAAGAGTGAATAGTCACCCTAACCTCTTCTCTCCCTACGCTGTTTTCTTAGAGTGAACTCGCCCTTCTCTTCCTCACTTTTTTTCTATTATCGGGGTAACATCCGCGTTAAAACCATTTTTTACGTTCAAGTAAATTTTCCTCAAAAAATATGCTCTCTGAAGAACTTTTAAAATGAGTTTTTTGTATTGAAAAATTTTCATTAAATTTAAAAATGTCTTCTTCATTAAATTCTTACTTTTACATTGTCTTCTTTTATAAATTTTAGCAACAATAGCTTATACTTTTTTTTGAAGTATGTTTTTTTCCTTTATTTCATTTTCAGTAGGAGAATAAAAGAATATATCTTTTGATTCCTCTTTCTCTCGCTGAACAGCATTATGAAATTGGATTGGCCTCGGGAGTAATCGTTTTGTTTTCTAAAAGAAGACCATAAATCAGTGTCTGTAGGGACTAAAAAAAAGAATGATAAAAAAAAAGGGTTGAAGTATTGTTCAAAGATTGGGGTAGGTTTTGGCTCAGAGTTGGAAAAGAGCCACGCTTCCTGTCCGCTCTTGAAACACCCATGAAACACCAAAAAAAAAAACCGAAAATTTTACTGAGTCATAGATTTTAAAACAATCGAATTGACATTTCTCTTTTTTCTTCCTAAAATATCTGGAGTGCCTACATCTCGTCCGAAAGTATTCTCGTCCTAAAGTATTCTCGTCCTAAAAATAATAGAAAAAGAAAAAATATTAACTGTATTCTCGTCCTAACAGGCTACGCCCTTTTTAGGACGAGATGACAGTAGGACGAGAAGACTTTCGGACAAATGGATTTCAATTTTTATACAAATTTTTAAATATTATACTTTATAAAAATAGAAATCATCTCGTCCTAAAGTATTCTCGTCCTACTGTCTTCTCGTCCTAAAAATAGTGTAAATAAAATATACTTAAAATTAAATGAAATGTATTCTCATCCGAAAGTATTCTCGTCCTACTGTCTTCTCGTCCTAAAACTAACTTACAAAAATTGCTGCGTCGGAGAAATGCGGCAGCGTTCCACGCCAGCAAATTTTAAACTCCTTTTTGCGCCTACCGAGCTCATCATCCATCCTAGGGCCGCCTACAGGGTGAGCAAATCCTCGCGAGAGGAAAAAAAATAACCCCATTTTGTCATAAAACGAGCACATCCTCGCGAGTGGAAAAAAATTACCCCCCTTGCGTCACAAAACGAGCTGATCCTCGCAAAAATAAACAAACAAACGACCGTGACATGCTGGGTGGTACGCTGCCGCATTTGTCCGACGCAGCAGTTTTTGTACGTTAATTTTAGGACGAGAAGACAGTAGGACGAGAATACTTTTGGACGAGACGGTTTCTATTTTATTAAAGTATAATATTTAATTAATTGTAAAAAATTGAAATCCACTTGCCCGAATGTCTTCTCGTCCTACTGTCATCTCGTCCTAAAAAGGGGCGTAGCCTGTTGGGACGAGAATACTTTAGGACGAGAATACTTTCGGACGAGATGTGTGCCCCCAAATATCTGTTATAAATGTCCACATTAAAAATTAATCAATTGTTAGCTTGAAGTGATGTTGATGAAATCTGCAATCTTTTGATGAATCTGGTTTTAAAGGCTGAAATCTAAATGGCTGTTTTTATCATCAAGTTCCCTGAGGGACTCTTACTTCTAAGGTGGCTTTCTTGACCCGGTGATTGCATTAGCCCTGTAATGCTTTTATGGCCTAACCCTCAAGGGCCTACTAAACCTTAATACAACCCCATGAGATAAGACGTTAAAAAATGTTTTAACGACTGATCGCGTTTGGTTTTTTTTTTAAAAAGGGTTAATTTGGTAGAATCATTAGTAAGAAAGCCTTTTGGGGTACAATAGAGGATTTCTCACAATAGAAAATTAATTGTTAAGGGCGATGGTTTTAGATTTTGTGGAAGAGGAGGGGGAATCTAAAGCGTCAGGTATTGTCCATCTGTTTCAATAGCCCTTTCCCCTTCTTCCTCCTGTCTCTTCACATTGAATCCCTACTTCAGAGAATTCTGAGCTTCCACGAATATAAAGCGAGAAAAAAAGATTTTCCGATTGTGTTTTCTTTCGTTATTAAAATTGTGAATAAACCTTTTTTGTTTGCTTTCTTGAATAAATCCCCGATGCGTAAATATTTAAGGAGATATCGGCTGCTGTACATCCCAGGTAATGCAATGCTAGAGTGCAATAGATTTAAAATTCTGCCTAAAAACGCGAAAGGCTTAAATCTTCAAGGGAAAAAAGTGAAGTTATTTTCTTACCTTTTGTTATCAATTATTATCGGAGGGATTGACGGTGATAGGAATACGCAATCAGGGGAGGAAGGCAGTTGATTTAATATTAAAGAGCTGGGTGGAGGTGAAGGGTCGAGATTACACCCAGGGCCCCGTACATAAGGCTTCTGGGCAACGGGAAGGGAGGGCCGACGAAACGCCCCGAATAGGGTCGGATAGCTGGTGATGGAATTATCAACTTCAACCGCAGCCACCCCTCATTTCTTAGTCATAAATTTCAAAAGGAACCCACCCCCTCTTCATAAAATGAACTCTCATTGCCAACGTAATTTCTTTATAAGGACCTATTGTTTATCTTTAAAAATTTCTTCAACTTTTTTTCTTAAAAAAAAAGCTTCCATTGATATTAACAAACATTAATTTCCAAGAAAGAGGGGTAAACTTCGTTTTTTATCCCTGGAGGGCAATCTGAGGAATGTTAATATGACTTTTTTGCATAAAAAGAATATAAGACTAATTTCTTATCTTCAATTTTATTATTCCTACCTTTTTTTTAAACGCTAAACTCCTTTTAATCAGGAAAATTAAATTTTATGCTTGAATAGTTTCAAATTGAATTGCAAAAAATCTGATATCTTTAGGTCTTTCACGCTATAAAATCGATAGGGAAGAAACTTGAGTAATTAAGGTTAAACGTTGTAATTAAACTTTTCAGTTTTTTTAATTGCCTCCCTCTATAAAAAAATCGTAATCCTAAAAGGAAAATTCAATAAGGTTTTATTCAAATTGAAACGCAACACCCCTGAAACAACCTCGGAATTACATACGCCTCGCAAATTGTCGAATTTACGAGATGGTAGCAGAGGGGAAAAAGACAAGGCCGAAAGGGAGAGGTTAAAGGGAATAAAGTAAAGTATTATAAGATAAACGTGTACGATGGTAAAGTAACGCGGTTAGGGTGAGCTTGGCAATTTCGCCTTTTCAGTAAATCTTAACATGAACTTGATTGTCATGGGAAAAAATTGAAGAAAAGGTAAAGGATAATTTAACGAAATTTCAACAAAATATATTTTTAGCTACTTCATTTCTTGAAATACGGCCAGGGGGCAGGCAGTTTTGAGGAGCAGGCAACACTTTTTTGGGGGGGACGATTTTTTCCCTCTTTATTTTGCCCTAAAAAACACCTTTTTTTTCGGGATTTTAAAGATTTTTCTTTCTCAATTTTTTGACCGAGAAGCTCATTTTTACGGTTCTTAAAGGGGCTTTCCTATAAACCCCTATTTTATACTAGATTTTTGGACGAATTTTTCCTTTTTGACCTTTGAAACCATTTTTTCCTCAATTTTATCCCCGAATGTTCATGAGATTTACTCAGTTTTTGGTCAAAACGTATCTTCTCTTTTGTCCCCAGCGTAGTAAGAGTCCGGCGAGCCTAATTTTGATTTTTACGTTCCTAAAATAAGAAGAAAATAATTTTTATAATTCAAATTGGATCATTTTTAAAAGCGCTAGGAGCGCCGCAAAACTTCTACCTTAACAATGAAATTTGATTTTTTAACTTCCTTAAAGAAGTTATTGTGATACCCTCCACGTCGGGTTTTTGGGGAAGGGTCTTCCAGACCCCGGAGGGTAAATTCGAATAATTTTTTTTGTAGGGAAAAATTTCGTACTTCTACCCATTAAGAGAGGCACATCCGTAAGCGAAAGAGCCCATTATTTCTACCTTGACACTTAAAAAAATTAAAAAAACGCAAATTTAAAAAAGAAAACCCGGAAAATTTTTCAAAAAAAAAACTCGGAATATTTTTTCAAAAAACTTAAAAATTTTTCGAAAAAACAAACTTGAAAATTTTTCGAAAAAAAAAAAAACTTGAAAATTTTTCGAAAAAAAAAAAACAAAGAAACTTCCCCCTCCCTTATACTTTCCCTTCTTATACTTCCCCCTCCTTTGTACTTCCCCCTCCTTTATACTTTGTTCCCTTATACTTCCCTCTCCTATATTGTTACTTCTCTTTAAGGAATTTTTCAACAGGAAGTTTTCGTTGGAAGCTCTTCAAACAATTACTTTTCAACAACTTATTTTCCTTATAGATAAAGGCTCCTAAAACTTATGTGCCTATAATATAATTTTAGATGATTAAAATTTAATTAATGAAGTATTAACTAAATTGTCGACTTGGTTTATTTACCAATCTCGCCCTAGTTTTCTTTTCGAGAATTTTCTCCCTTCTTTTCCTTTCTCCATCTACACGGCGATAACACTATCGCGAGAAACTGTAGGGGTAGGCAACCCCTTCCACTCTCTCATCCGAGAGAGGGGAAAATTTATGTCTATTATCCGCGTGATATATGGGACCCTTCCCTTAAGTCAGTTTTTCGTCAGCAAGTTATGCTCCGTGGGCAAATTTAACTCTGCGCCTAGTCATATATTTCTTATTCCCTGCCATATGAATTTCTCGACCTCACTTCCCTCCGCATTCTTCGCTTGGCAGGCTTTAAGGGGGAAGATAAAAAAAAATAGAAGAGGAAAAAAGGGTCGGATTTCTTTTGTGTCTTACCTATTATCAATTAGTATCGCCACAATATTGTCCTCCTAATTTATATGCTTGAAACCCCTGACTTTCTAAATCGGCAATCGATTCCTTCAAGACTTTTAAAATATTGTCAAATGTTTCTTAGACTTTAAAAGCTAAAGGCGAGGACGCAAGTAGATTAATGGTCAAGACCGGTTCCCTGATGGCTACAGAAGTTGAACCAGTTTTATTATTTTAGTCCCAGAGACTTCACTTATCGCAGCATCCAAGTTCACAACTTAAAATCACTCTCACTTTAATTAATTTAAATAGCGTTTTCCAAAAATAATGAACTCCCAGTGGTAAAACCGCAATTAATTAAGCACTTGAAAAATCCTGCAAATCCCCCCTTTAAAAAAAATGTTAAAACGTGCCTTAGAATAAACCCACAGCTTTTTTTTTCTCTTTCCCCCGAAAACTTCAGAAAAATACATCCTGAGATTTTTCTTCTGGACAAATGCGTTGAAATTAGGATTTAATTTCATTCGAGAAATAATAACGGGCCTTGGATTAGCGTGCGGAGGTTTCTGGGGGAGGATGGGAAAAAAAATAATTGCCCGAAGGGGAGGTTTTTCCGGGGCTGACGCTGTGAGACACAGCTCTAAATGGACGGCTATAAGTGGGTGGGATATGTCCCTTTTTTATTTTTTTATATACCCTCCCTCTTTTCAAGCTGAAAAACGCCAAGGTAACTCTCTGTCTTTTTCATTAGGATTACTTCATTCTCAAGTCTCCAATTAATATAAACCCCCAAAAAAATTACAAAAAACACTTTTTCCCTCAAAATTAGATTTTCTCCAAAGTGATATTTGACGTATGTATTATTGAACGATGGGGATTGGCGAAGGCGGTGACAAGTTAGGGTAAGGGCAATAAGCGAGAGTAAATAATGTCCGGTCATGTTTTATTTACTTACTTTCCAAGATGGCCGAGCTCCAAGACAGAAGACTTGACCCATCGATTCACCACCTCTTCTTACTAATTCTATTGGCCACTTTTATATAAGGGTAGTTTACCTTTTTTTTCCTCTCTCTCCTCCACTCGCACCTTATTTGTCTTAGGGAGAAAATCAATAAAAAGGTATTTTATTAAAGTCGAAGGGAGAAAAGAATGAAATGGGGGACATTTTGTGAGAAAACAAACATACACTTTTTTTTAGAAAGGAAAAGACAACCAATCGAACTACAGAAAGGGCTTAAACTTATCGAAATCGGAGACTTCTCCATTAGTGGCACTAATCGTCTATTAGGATATTTAAAAACAGTTTTTTATTAAAAAATATATTGAAAACGATTAATACTGCTAATCAATCTAATTCATTGTTTTTGTTTAAGCGTCGATTAGTATGATTAAACCGCTTTTTGTTTACTTTCATTTGATCAACTTATTCTTCAGTAGAAGTTAGAATGATATTCTAATTTTTATTGCGTAGTATTCCGCAAGGATAATGGAGGAAGAATGACTGTGATAACGGGTATCTCACGACGCGTTTCGGCTTAAAAAGCCTCGTCAGGTGAGCTATTCCCTCTATCACACGTGAGATACCCGTTATCACAGTCATTCTTCTCCATTATTGTTATTTGTAAAATCAAGCTCCTTGCGGAATGCATACGCAATAAAAATTAGAATATCAAAAAGGTATGCCATGACAGCAAGCTGTCATAAAAATTTAAAAACCAATAATGAGGTGGTGAGTGGCTCTATCTCTTGGAGAACGGTGGCGGCGCTTCAGGTTTGTTTGTTTCCGGCTTCCCGCTGTGTCTACTAAATCTCTCGGACATAAGGTTCACAGTGAAAAGAAGAATGATTGTGATAGAGGGATAGCTCACCTGACGAGGCTTTTTAAGCCGAAACGCGTCGTGAGATACCCGTTAACAGTCATTCTTCCTCCATTATTGGTTATTTGTAAAAAAAAATTAGAATTCTTAAAAATTGTCTATCTGGAGCATCGTTCTATCATTAAACACCGACTAACCCCTGGGCTTTTCCACCCTAAATAATAAATTGTTAGCTCGCTAAGGGTAAAGGGAGGTTTGGCTTAGTTTCGGTTGTATTAAGTGCAATGTATACACGGGAAGGCACTAAACAACGTTTAAGTAAACTGCGTTTCAACAATCTTTCTTAATCGCTTTTGATAGTGTTTGCTCCAGTTATTAAACCAATAGAATCCAACGATTTTGTCGATCCTTTAATTTATTGTTTAAAACTAAAGTCGCTTTTTTCTCGGAATCAACGAGGAGGTTCCGGGTTCGAACCCCGTCCCATTTTTAATATGTTTTTTAAGTATTAACCCTTTAAATAAAGAAAGTCAAAGGCATTCTGACAATATTGACAACACTGAGCTTCTTTATCTATTGACAAAAAAGGGTTTTTAACCTTTCTGTTTGCGAATGAAGAAATTCTTCCATTAAACATTCAAAAAGAAGCCTTTTCGAAGATGTTGAATCATGAAATTTCTTTCATCTTTGGATTCTTTTTTTTGTCTAAGATTTGTTTAAAAATTACGGGCAATTGAAGTAGAGCACAAAGCAAACAGATTTTTGAATAGACAGGCGTTAAATTCAATCATGTGTCCGTGCCTTATTTGTCTCCGTGGAATATTGATTCCCAAGGGAAGAAGGTGGTCTTCTTTTGGGGTGTCCGATCCGTTTCGATACGCTCTGAATTGTTTGTTTTCTTAACCCTTACGCCTTTGAATAGAAACTTTTTTTTAAACGTGGGAATTCTTTCCGAACATAAGATAAATTCCGGAATTTTTACTTCCTTAAAGAAGTTATTGTGATACCCTCCACGTCGGGTTTTGGGGAGGGAAATTCGAATATGGATCTACACCGATCTCAACTTTGTGGTTCCGGCCGGCCGGCCGTAGCATTTTTTTCCGGAACACTTTACGGCCACAGTTTTCATCCGATTTTCACCAAATTTTCACCAATTATTCCTTATATTTTTTTAGAAATTTTGGTGTAAAAAGATTGCCACTTTTTAATTCACATTGTTTTTACTAGGGAGAAAAATTTCATACTTCTACCCATTACCAGAGGCACATCCCTAGGCCAAAGAGCCCATTATTTCTACCTTGACACTTGGAAAATTTTCGAAAAAAGAACTTATAAAATTAAAAAAAAAAAAAACCGCAAATTTGAAAAAGAAACCGGAAAATTTTTCAAAAAAATTGGAAATTTTTTGACAAAAAAAACTCGGGAAATTTTCCAAAAAATGGCAAAATTTTTCGGAAAATAAAACAAAAAACTTCCTCCTCCCTTGTACCTCCCCTCCGTTATACTTCCCCCTCCCTCATACTTCCCCCTCCTTTATACTTTCCCTCCCTTCGTTATACTTTCGTTCCCTTATACTTCCCCTCCGTTATACTTCCGCCTCTGTTATATGTACTTCCCTTACTTATACTTCCCCCTCAGTTATACTTCCCCTTTCCTATACTTCCCCTCCGTTTTACGTCCCCTCCGTTATACTTCCCCTCCGTTATACTTCCCCTCCGTTATACTACCCCCTCCTATATACTTCCCCCTCCTATATAGTTACTTCTCTTTAAGGAAATTTTCGTTGGAAGCTCTTCAATCAAGTACTTCATTTAAAAATTGCCGTATAAATTATGTTATTAATTTTTTTAATTTTATTTTTTCAGGTATGGAAGAATTTACTGAAGTCACTAATTCGTATGTATAATTTAAAAATTCTATAAAATATATTGATTTCTACACAAGTCCCTAGAAAAATTTTTTTCAGACCCCCTCGTATGATAAAAATCTTAATTAAAAAATACTTGAAATTATTCTTGGCCTCCTTAAAACTTTCCCCTCCTATATACTTCCCCTTTTGAAAGCTTTCCCCTCCTTTATACTTCCCCCTCCTGATAACGTTCCCTCCGTTATACTTCCCTTTCCTATATTTTCTTTCTTTAGGGAACTTTCCGTCGAGGCCAGTTCCAGACTAGTATTTTTACTTTATAAACGAAAATAATCTTATTTTGTATTCAAAACCGTTCGAATCGTGGGGATTTCTCGAGTCTCTTGTTTTAACGACGCCGCAAGTCTAAGCTTTCGAGATTAGACTCTATACGCTAGATAAGGCATCTAATGAATGGATATGGTTCAACTCTCCGGGGCAATTCCGAACCGCTTGTTCTCGCCTCATGCAACTATTCATTAGGACAGATTAGAAAAGAGAAGTCGCCCCCGGAGAGGGACTTATTGTTCAAAGGTCGAGGAAAAAAGGTTTTGACCTCCCCATTCCCAGACCCACTCGAGCGCCAGCGGTATAGAAGTCGTTTGTATTGATCATTCAATTATAGCAGACGGATCTCGAGTAACTTTTACGTTTTTTTCCTTTCCCCTTTTTTCCCACTAAAATAGTTTATTTAAATATTCTTTCTTATTGAGATACGTTTATTTTCTGACCTTTGACGAACGACCGAGAATGAAAAAATTGCTTTTATTACCCCGCGGCGGTTCAAACGATTATTCGATGTTTCCCTCGCGTATAAAAAACCATTTTTAGACCCTCATGTATCAAAAATTTACAGAAGGGGGAAAAAAAATGTCCTAAAAATTAACCTAAAAAAATTTGCAAACTTTTTGATTTCTCATGCATAATAAATTACATCAATATGAAAATCGTGAAGGATTTTCCTTCCCACTTAAATATGCAATAAAAGGATTTTTAAAGTTTCCCTCTCAAGCCCCCAACTAAGTTTATAAACATTTACTTTTTATGCCTGCCTAATTTTTAAAAGAGGATGACAAAACATTTTTAACAAGACAAAATTCTCTCGGCAAACGTGAAATAAAACTTTTTTTAAATCAAACATGAATAATTTATCACTTTTGGGAGGAGAAAAACCGATGGCTTGAATTGAACCATTATGCTTTTGTTCTTCCTAACTAATATCTAACAATTAACACGCTATCTAAGGTCGCTTGGATGGATGGATCATTACCCAACTCAAGTAGTCAAGTGTTCCCACACTCGTTAAAGTCCATTATCCTCCTCCCTTATATTATCTAAACGTTATAGACTTGAGATTACCCAGAAGCTGTTAAAAAAAATTTTAAATTAATAAAAAAGTGGTCGATAAGCTATTTATAGTTGAGGGTCGATTTTATGTTGGCAAAATTGATCTTTTTCCGTCACAAATGAAATTTTTAGAATAAAATTTTGTCAACATGTTTAATATCCAGCGGATAGTATGTATGATTCACAGTTTCTTTCATCCCCATGCGATTTAGGCCCCCTGTAAAGCCTACGGCCTTCTCCGGGGGTCCCTACGTATGTGAAATGTTAAATAATAGGTAGAAGGTGGTGAGATATGTCGAGCCCTGTTCAACTTCCTCGTACATATCACATGACGAGCCTTTTTTCGAGGACGATCCCGAAAATATATTCTGACGTCCGACAAAACCATACATAAACACCGCATCTTCTTACCGCAGATCAAAACGTAAGAATTCAAAAGCGTAAAGAATATGAGGTTTGTGGTTAAAAAACAGTTATTAAATCGTTTTCCCACATAAATTGGCACAATTTCGAAAAAAATTTGAACATCGTCAATTATTCAAGCTCTTTTGTGAACCATGTTAGCCTATCAAGTTGGAAATGTAAATAAACGCGGTTTACTCAGCCACGGTTGTACATAAACGGATAATATGTAGATTTCCCAGGCGGCGTGTTTTATCCACAGGAAAAAAAGTATCTTAAGGAAAATTTAGGCGTGCAGAGTTTTAATCAAGTCGTAGTGGTTAAACTTTAATCATTAGACCTATTAGCGAAGAGTTTTGTAAAAGGGCACGGTTTACTCGAGTCTTTGTTGTTATAAAGGCTACATTTGAGGGCGTTCATAGTCTGGGCTTCCCTTCGCCTTAACGAAATCAACGCATTACCAACTTCGTCCCTGTTACTCCAACGGCTTCAATTAGAAACACTTGGAAATGAAGATAACTCCGTTTGCTGGATATTCCGACGGAAGCAGTTAGAATATTCCAAGATTATAAACACTTCGAATTTGCACTTTCTCAAATGCTGGTAATCTTGTAATGATACCAGGAATTTCAATTTTCTTGAGTCTCACTCGTGACCCTTCGTGGCACTTGGTGGTTTTCTGCCTGAAACGATTTTAAATCTTCAATATTTCAGAGAAAGCAAAAGCGGAATATCTCAGAAACCAAGATCGATTTTGGGCCCTTGGAAATTTAGCGAGGAACTCCGTCAAGGAGCAACCGCAAAACGGGCCTCATCGGTTCTATTGGATTTTAATCAAATATTCAACGTAGTAGAGGTTTAAGGTTGAAGGAAAACAAGATATTTTAACTGCTTATAACACATAAAATCAAATAAATATTCAAAAGAGACACGTAAATGTACTTTTTTATCGTTAAAAAAAATTGAGGTTTAGGAGGTTGAAGTTTGAACTTGAGGTTGACCTTTGAAAATTATTGTAACTTTTCCCTTCCCTTCTATTGCTCCTTTAAGTCCTGTTTCCCTACGGAATGGTCTTGCGGACGGTAGAGAGTCGGGGGGTACTTTAGTCAAACTTTGACTGATTTACATTTAAGCTCCCTCGTGACGTTCTAAAGGAAGGCTCCCTTAAGTACCTCGTCTGTACCGCCGCTAAACTCGAGCCTCTTCCTCAATTCTTGATCATAATTCTTCGATTCTCCCTTTTGATCAATAAATCTTGAAGTTATTTTAGGGGGAAAAAGGTTTTTTTTATAAATAAAAAAAGTGATAATTAAACCGGGCCGGTAAAAAACAAAGTCTATAATTTGTTTGGGACTCTCGCTTAAAGTTTTCGTAATTAAACTGGGAGCGATTTCAGCAACATGAATTAGCTCTTCGGAAAAAATTCTGTCCAAGGGCGTTTAGTAATTTTCAGCATCCGGTGCCATCGATCCCGCGCTCATAAATCCGCCGTTATCAGCATTGGCTTGTATTCAGATTGTCCTAAATAAATTTTGAGGTAAAAAAAAAAATTTTTAAAAGAAACATTTTTACGTCTGACTTTGGTGAAAACATGGATCGGGAGTGAAAAGTCCCTTCTTCCCCATCGACCCTTTTCAAGACCGCAGAAACTTTAATAACTCCTTATTAAGTTTTACCTACTTCGGGGAAACTTCACCCCGAGCAATAAATTACAAGCATGCTCAACGAGTATTAGGCGATTCTTAATTTTCTGACGTTCTGCCTAATTTCACAAGAATCTTTTGATTAATAGTTTTACTTTATCGAAATCCGAGAGCCTTTTTTTTCCCATCTTTTCGCCCTTTTTTATCTAACCTACCTTAATATTTTAAATTTTTAAGTGGGAACAAGCCCAAAATCAGATTTCATCGACTAAAACTAAGAAAACCCTTAAAAATCTGGTAAAAATTTCTTTTTCGTTTCGAAGACAATAAGAAAAAAACAAAAGTCCATCCATTAGGGTTCGTTTCCGAAAACTAGCGGTTTTTTTCCAAAATGGAGCAAAACTTCAAATAAAAGTACTGGTTTGAAGAGCTTCCAACGAAACTCCTTAAGAGAAGTAACAATATAGGAGG